>ML435273.1:716-56938 GCA_005239525.1 Nicotiana knightiana | reverse complement strand
GTGTGTGTGCAAAGCGAAATAGAAGTTTTATTCAGTCTTGGAAGTGATATAGGCATTTCTTTGTTGAGCCAATTATCTATATTTTACCCACCTAATTGTTTTGTATCGTAGTTAACCCCTTTGATCATATAATCCTTTTTCTTTGGAAACCACATTACAAGCCATACCCCTTTCTTTGAATTGATCATATGTTTGAACCTTGTCACCTCTAGTAAGCACTGAGAAATGTTATGAAATATGGAAAATTAAAGTGTGGGGTGGTAGATTTGTTTTTTAGGGGAATAATTGAAATAAGGAGAAAGGTTCATTGTGTTGAGAAATAATAAGAGTCACTTGAAAAGGAAGAAAAGAAGAAAAGAAGAAAAAGAAGAAAAAAATTTAAAATAAATAAATGAACACTTGTGTTGTGTTGAAAGAGAAATATATGTGGTGACTCTTAATATAATTGTGCTTAAAGAAGTATGGGGTATTAACATTGTTGTGAAGGTGGAGTTGGTTTAATATAAGCGTGAGGTTGAAAAGATAAGTATGTGTATTAAAGTGCTTAGGGAGGTGTAGCCATTCTTATATCTAAATTTATCCTACCTGTCCCGAAGACTACATTACAACCAAATAGAATTCCTAAATGATCCTAGACTGAATGAGCTCGATTAGTAGAGTAGTACACTACGGGCAAGCCTATGGTGCATCTTTTGTGGCATATGAATGTTATTTCTGAGAGTGAGTGAATTCTTTCTATCTTAAGTTCCTATGTTTTTAAATTTCATTGTGTGTGGAACTAACTCTTGGATATGGTGAGGGCACATGATTCACGAAAGGAAAGGTAATGTTGTCGACCTCTAAGTTAGAGTAGTGAGTGGATTGTGAATAGAGCATGGTATATGTGAGTCGACTATTGAGGCGAGGATGTCACACCTCTGTGCTTGAAATGTTTTAAATATTCTTGGTATACCATGTTAAGAGATTTGCTTAAAAAGTTGTGTACCTGAGTGTAGTTCGATTGCTCGAGTACGAGAAAAGGTTTAAGTGTGGGGTCTTGATGCGAGACTAAATTGCATAGTTTAACATGTGATATACCTTACATTTNGCATTAATGATAAAAATACACTTGTTATGTGCTTAATGGAGTTTATTTCATGTGTAGGTGAATTGGAGATGGAAACGGAGCTAAAGAGATGCAAATACGTCGAAAAATATGCAAAAGGAGACACCTGCGCGATAGCCGGGAGACAGAGCCAAACACACTGACCCTGCCTGGCGTTAGCCAGGCGTTTGGGCTGAAACGCCAGCCCTACCCTGGCGTTAGCCAGGCGTTTGGGCTGAAACGCCAGCCCTAGCCTGGCGTTAGCCAGGCGTTTGGGTCCAAACGCCAGGGTCCCCAGTCGGCCAGAAATCGAGTTTTGACGGGTTTAAGTGTTTTCTAATTGAAATAGAAGTCTCCTACACGGTTAGGGTTCACCCTAAACCTATAAATAGACTCCTAAAACACAACTACAAGGGGAGATTCACAGGGATACACAGAGATTCGAGTTTAGAGTGAATCGAAGGCAAAACATCAATTTGTACATATTTTCTTCCTTACTTTGTAGTTTAATTATGCTAGTTGTTTTAGATTTTATTCTTATGAATTTGTTTAGCTAATTTCGTGTGGAACCCGTTGGGGAATAAACTTCTTGTGATATTAATATAGTTTTGATTGGTTGATTAAACTCTATTTGTTCAACTACGTTCTTGTTGTAGTTGATTGAAGGGCCCTCAATTAGCTGTGCCTATTTATTATGTATCTACTTGAGAGAGAGTGCATATTTAGGTAATTGTTTGAACAACACCACTCCCAGAGTATAGACGAAAGTCATAACCGAGGGTTTAGAGGTTGGATTAGAGATAACGATACTTCGGGTGCAATCTAAGTGAACTGTAATGCAATCTAGCTAGCGTAACTTCAGATAGTGCGTCTAGTAAATTATCATAATTACTTGAGAGAGTTTTGTTGTAGATAGAGTGTTCATGATTGATAGAGATAACTAATCAAGCTATACAAAGTATCCGAGAAGTAAGTTCACCAGCGGGGGAAACTATAACCATAGATTTTTATTACAATTGTTTATACCTTAACATAGTTAATCTTTAATTTTAATATTTAGTATTAGTAATTTAAATAACATTAGGTGACAGCTGAGTAGTATTTTAACAGCGTGCTTGATACGTCAATTCCCTGTGGGATCGACTCTGGGCATAATACCCCAGGATTATATTTGCAACGCCCGTTTAGTCTTCTACAAGACATAGTTGAGCGTTATCAAATAGGTTAGCGATGGCGGGGTTGGCAGGTGTCTGTGAGGGGTTCTAGTAGCAATTTGGTAGGAGGTAGAATGTGTGAGTGGTGCTAAAGAATTTGAGTATTTAGGGAATGCTAGCAAGAAGATTTGGAAGAATTGGACGGATTGGTTGAGCAAGATCGTGTTATTAGAAGAGAAAGGATCTCGGTGGGGTCTAGAGTGGTGCAAGGAGTAGCTTCGGGCTAAGTGTGGGAGTCCCACCATCTGCAGCTGGGTTACAGGATTGTGTTATCATAGGGTTGCGGATTGACGGAATGTTCGCATGTTATTACGGCTATGGGAAAGGAGTAAAATGGTTATTGTGCATGGGATTTGATAAATGTGTGCAAAAGTTTGCCCTGTCGGGCCAGGGTTCGGCTTTGGAAGATTCAGAATTTTTCTTAAGTCATGGGTGAGTTGTAAGGATAGTGACTGGGTCACGTGTTTCATTGAAAAGGGTGTTCATGTGCTATGAGAGCCTTGGATTTGATTGTATTCAGGGCCACTCAGAGTGGGTGACTCTCAATAGCGGGCCCAGTGAGTTCAAAAGTTTAGAATGCGAAATTTAAGGGTTTCATGCAGCAATATGATCAAAAATCGAGATTTTGCAGAGTAATTTCTGAGAAGAAGGAAGATGGTTGGAATATTCTAAGATATGTTTCATCATGCAAGATACTATTGGAGGAGTGAGAGAAATAAAATCCGGATTGAGAAAGATTATCAGAAGGGTATGAGACAGGTTACAGGATTTAGGAAGCATAGTCTTGTGAATCAAGGCCACTCGGGATGAGTGAGGGTTTAGTTTGCTATGAGTTGAAGGAAGTTGCTATTATTCCTGAGGCAATTGAAGATGATTAAAAGAAGATGTATTGATTATCCATGGTTGAAATGGCACGTTTGCGGCAGTGATTAGTTCATTTGATGTGATTAAGTTATGCGTGTGGTTTGTGTCGGTGTGTCCATGGCTTGTTGGCCGTCGTAACGGATTCTATGTGGGAGAATTTGAGTGCTATGGCCTGTCAGGTATAGGTGGATCCCGGAAGGGTTATAGATGTAGAAACTACTACTTAAGGATTTGCATGATGGGTGATTGTGGAGAATTTACTCGTATGTTGAGATGGTACTCCTGAATTGAGTTAAGTAAAAGGTTTCTATATGATGAAGTGTTCTCCCTATTGATGGTTCAACACTTATGGCGGAATTCTTGCACTACCTCATATTGAGAGGTTAGGTGTTGTAAGCAGTATGTAACTGGGAGTAAGAATCGAGATTGCACTTCGGTGATGATAAGGATGTCATGAGCTCGGAAGAGCAAGAAAAAGTGATTTGAAAGTTCAGAGTAAGCTGGTGTTACCTTCAGTGTCACCTGAGATGGTTATTCGCTGAAAGATGCTATGTACCATGGTTATGGGTTATTGATTTGTCTTACAACGTAGTATGGCCAGTGGTGGATGGGCAGACTTGTTGCCTTGTGTGGAAGGTCGTGGAAGCATGACCACAAAAAGATCGTATAAGTGTGACATGTAGTCTCTTAATGGATTAAATATTTGGACTGAGTATAAAGAAGTGCGTTGTTGTTTATTTGAGAAGTTATGCATGAGAGGCGTTCAGTTCATTTGGTTATGGATTGTGGGGTGTTTTTCCTGGCTATGATGGTTGTTCTTCCATATTATGAGAGGAAGTGGGTCAATGTGGACCTAGGTAAAGCTATTAATACTTGAGGATGGATTTAACTATGATTATGGGCTTCATGTGAGGCAGGTATGTTCATTTCAGTATAGCTCTCCTCAAGGAGGGGTGTTGAGATATCAGGTGTTGTTCCGTCTTCGCCAAATTCATGCACTATTATGAGTATGCCGTGTGAGTTGTGAAACGGCTTGGTAATTTCCTATGTGTTGAGGTCACGCGTAGTGGGGATGTTATGTGAGCAGGATAACTCTTGAGATCCAGAGCGTATATGTATATATCGCACCTCAGTTGTGCTTGAGTCATGTAGCCTATGACTTTATCAGTCTCCCTAGGGTGGTATTATGCACTTAGCGTGTGTATGATTGATATTCAGTAATCTGTAATAGGGAGAAAACCAAATCCGTATATATATCTCCTTATGTAAATTTTATGTGTGGATCGAGTGCACGCCACAACAATGTGATGTTGAGTAAGGTTCCTATAATTATTTTCTTGTGTTTTACTTCCTATTTTCTAAGAAACGTTCATATTAGTTGCATGAGTTGAGTAGTCCCTTCCTGAGTCGTTTCTTATTACCATGCTCGAGTTATGGCCTATTGGCACAATGTGGTATCATGTGAGGCTATTGGTCATGTTAGGGTGATGTGTTGTCGGAGCAGTTCATACTGGGTGAGACGAGATTATCGGATTAGGGATCAGTGCGATAAGGTTATGTGAAGTGTATATTAAATTACAAACACCATTATTCAGGTTCATAATGGAGTGATGATTCTAGTCAAGATGAGGTACTCAAGGATTTGTTAACTCTACAGTTGGGTATGAGTTTCTGCACATTTCCTCCGTGGTGGTGGTATCATCAGCATTATTGCAGGATGTACGTGTATATATATATATATATATATATATATATCATGAGGTGCATTGGGAGCATAAGATTCGCGGAATTTTGGCTATTAAGGTTCAGGGAACGTCATTGTGGTTAGATGATGAATCTTGCGGTGCATGGCGCTAATTCAACAAAGGTATGCAGTCATGTTCTGGTATGTTATGTGGTAGTCGATACAGTGTTTATATATCGGAACTAGTCCTGGCAGAGAAAATTTCAAGTGTTGGAACTAGGTTCTGAGCTTATTATATGGATAAAAGAAGAATCTTCAGATTTAATTAAGCTAATGTACTCAACATGGTTGTGGTAGCACGGGCAGGTGCTCGAGATGTTAAACAGTGATTTCAGTTAACTCTATAGCAGTTCTTAGCACGTTCGAGGACGAACGTCGGTTTAAGTGGGGGAGAATGTAACTACCCGACCGGTCGTTTTGAGCTCTATCGCGTCATTCAGTGGTTTGAAGTCGTGAGCAGCTCCATTTCACGTGCTATGACTTGTAGGTGTGGTCGGAATGGAATTTCGGAAAGTTTAGAGTTTGTTTGGAAAGAAAATTCTCATTTCAGAAGCCTCAAGTTGGAGAAATGGACAAAGATTGAAATTTTGAGTAAACGACATCCGAATAAGGATTTCAATGTTCCAGGAAGTTCGTATGATGATTTCAGACTTGGGCGTATGTCCGGATCGGGTTTAGGATAACCGTGGAGCATTTCAGCGTATATTATGGAAGTAAGAATTTTAGAAGAATTTCATAGATTTGGGCTTGAAGTGCATTTTAGGGTTGTTGATGTCCGTTTGGGATTCCGAGTCTGGGAATAGCATAGTGTGGTGATTCTGGAGTTGGGAGCGCGATCGGAAGTGAATTTGGATGTCCTAAGGTCATTTTGAAGTCATTTGGCTAAAGATAGAAATTGGAAGGCTTTTGAGAAATCCGACCGGGAGTGAAAGTATTGATATCGAGGTAGGAATGCAATTCCAGAAGTTGGAGCAGGTCTGTAATGTCGAATATGACTTGTGCGCAAATTTTGAGGTCAATGGGACGTGATTTGATAGGTTTCAGCATCGGATGCAGAAGTTGGAAATTTCTAAGTTCATAAAGTTGGGATTGGGTGCGATTCGTGGTTTCGATGTTGTTTGATGTGATTTGAGGCCTCGAGCTAGTCCGCAATATGTTTTGGATCAGTTTGGTATAATTGGACGGGGTCCCGGGGGACTCGGGTGGATTCCGGGTTCTTAACGGATCAATATTTGAAGTTGAAGAAAGCTTAAGGTTGTTGTCATTTGGTGTGATCCGCACCTGCGAGGCTTTGGCCGCATGTGCGGCTAAGGGCACCGCAAGTATGAGTTTGGCGGGAGCGAAGGAGGCCGTAGGTGCGGGAGATTTGGGCGCACCTGCGGAAGCGCATGTGCGATAAGGGGGCCGCAGGTGCGGAAAATAGGGTTGGGAAGATTGTTTTTAAGCGAGAATTTGATCATTTCTTCATCCATTTTCATATGCCATGGGCGATGTGGAGGAGCTTCAAGGAGAAGATTTTGTCAAGGATCACAAGGTAAGTTATTTCTTCAGGTTTTTGAATTTAATACAAGATTATTACAAAGATTTGGTAGGGGAAATTTGGGAAAATTTGGAAAATCATAAAGAAACCTAAAAATGGTAATTTGGAGTTTTAGCCACAAATGTAGCATGAATATTTGAGTAAATTGTATATTTAAGTTAGTAAGGCTATGGGTAGAATAAATCTTTGAGAAATTTTGGATTCTGGGCACGTGGGGCTGAGGGAATTTTTGTCATTTCACCAAGCGGGGTTGGGAAATCATATAGTGTGGAATTGTTGCCAATATTATAGTATATTTTCATTGGGTTTTCGTTGTTTGAATAGTTTTGGGGAGTTGTGCATCCGTTTGGGGCCATCGGAAGGGCTTGGAGGCCGTTTATGGAATCTCGGAGCAGGTAAGTCTTCTTTCTAACTTTGTTAGGGGGAATTGTTCCCCTAGGTGAACTAATTAAGTATATGTTATTATCTTCGGGGGCTACGTATGCACGAGGTGATAGGACTTCGTGCGTAGCTACTATTATGCCATGTCCGGGTAACATGCCTTACCTGTTGTACCTGTGGTCATGTCTGTGATATTAGACTGCTAATATAATCGAAATTGTAATTTAATGACTAAGGAAGAATTAGAGTTTATTTTCTAAATCATCTAAAAAGAGAATTGGTTCCTCTGTGGATATTTGTGTACCTGGTAGGGTTGTGTTATGGAATATCATTAAACTTGACAAATGAGTTTCAAAACGAAGATTCAAAAGCCATATTTCCGATCCCTTTAAGAAGTATTTTTACCACTTTCCTGAGAAAAACTTCTTTCTTGATAAAATATGGATTTATTATGTGGATTGTGTACATATGAGCACCTGAGGCGCAGGTATGATTCGCGAGTAGGCTAGCCTTATTATTTGTGTGTATAACCGCGTCGCATGATCGATTCGCGAGCGGGGCAGAAAGATGCATCTATGGCTCGAGTCGTTCGATCCTTCGGCAGTGCACAATTTATTATTGTTGGTCCGCGCCAGTCGACCCTCGGCATTGCTTGCGCATGTTATTTTCTGGGTAGGTTCTATGATTTTTCCTGATTACTGGCCTGAAATATTAAGTTGTCAATTGAAATGACAGAGGTTTAAAGTTATCGAAAAGATTTTTGAAAGAAGTTGTTATTTCCCATCGATTTATTCTTATTTGATTAAATCACCCATGTTGATTACTCGTTATTAATATGACGAAAATATAAAGTGTTAAACGTGAACGGATTTTAAAATATTTACTCCTGATTTTAATAAATTGCCTATGATAATCATGCTTAGTGTTACTATTAAATATTCTAAATTGACCTTTAGTAAGTGTCTAATTTGACCTCTCGTCACTACCTCTCTAAGGTTAGGCGGGCGACGTACTGACTACACATTGTTTTTGTACTCATGTGACACTTGTTGTGCATTTTATTGCACAGGTACTTTCATAGCAATGTGGAGGATTCGGAGACTTAGGCGAGCTGCATCATCCGAAGGCGATCCGCAGCTGATAAAGTCTCCCTCGTACTGTATTTATTTTCGTTTTAAAATTTCCTTGTCCAATTTGTATTTCGTAAAGCCTTTGTAATGATTCGAATAAATTCTTAGATATTTCCATGTACTTGTGACACTGGGTTCTGGGATATGTTGGGTTATATTTGTTAATGTGTAGTATTCAAACCATTGTTTTTAATTAACAGATTTTTATTTGGTTAATATGTAATAGAGTGAAAGGAAATGTTTTCATAAATGTTAAAACCGGAAAGTTATTTCAACTAATTAATTATTTTTCTTGCCTGACATTGATGTCCGGTGACATCACGACCTTATGGATTTTGGATCGTGACAAAGATCAACTTCAAACTCACTACTGCTAAGGCTATAGATTTCATGTTTTCTCTGATGTTGAAAACCTGTTGGATGCTACTATGGAAAGCATAGGTTTTGTCCCTAGGCATAAGGCAAACTTGCTGGAACAACAAGCATTTCAAATGTCGTCTGCATCGATTCCTATGTTTGATATTCGATCCTCAAAGGGGGCATTATCGTTTCCAACTGAATTGGAGAAGGAACGAATATTGTTGAAATAGTTGAGAAGACATTGGCTCTACTTAGCCCATCAAGATCTAAGAATCTCATCACATAGGACAACGACGATGTCTTGATCACTGGATCTGCTCCAAGCACTCCATGTGAGTTGTTTCACTCAGAGTATTGTATAAGAGAAAATACATGCTTTGCTCCACCATCCACAATGATTATCCAAGCAATGGTGATAACACTTCAATTGTTGAAGAACAACTCACAAATTAAACAAATCAATTGAAGGGTTAACGAAGCATATGCATGATCAAGGTAATTAAATTATCAAGCTGACAGATAGAGTTGAAAGCATGATGGAGGAAGATTCAAGTCATGCACCTAGAAAACTCCCTATGATGCAAGATAAAGGACATTAATCTACAACGCAGACAATGACTCCTAAATAATTTCAAATTTCATCTGATGGGGTTATTCCCATTGACTAATTGAAATACTTCATTATGGGAACCATCAATGATAAGTATGGTGTTGCTGCCAAGTCTTCTCTCACACATGCAAGCAGTACACTGCGAGAATTGATAGTTTCAAGATGCATGCAGGTTATCAACCCTCAAAATTTCAATAATTTCATGGAAAAGGAAATCCAAAGCAACAAATTGCACACTTCGTTGAAACTTGTAATAATTCTGGAACCTAAGAAGATCATCTTATCAAGCAGTTTGTCTGTTCCTTAGAAGGAAATACTTTTGATTGGTACGCTGGTGTCAAGGCTAGTTTCATCGATAGTTGGGAGCAACTTGAATATGAATTTCTCAATCGCTTCAATAGCACAAGACGAACTGTAAGCACGGATAAATTCACAAACACACATCAGTGGAAAGATGAACCAGTTGTTGATTTCATCAATCGATGGAGGAATACATGCTTTTATAAAGATCGACTTAATGAAGCTTCTAGAATAGAAATGTGTATCCAAGGAATGCATTGGTGACTTTGCTACATCCTACAGGGTATCAAGCCTAAGTCATTGAAGAATTGGCTACACGTTCTCATGATATGGAGTTAAGCATGTATTAAAGTGGAAATCAAAGGCCACAAGTTTATGAACCTCGCAAAGTGAAGGATAAATAAGAAATAAAGAATGTAGGAAAGTTTTTTCCGAAGTCTCATTGCAAGGAATCAATGAATGTCAAAGCCTCACAATAAAAGGTCAGTACAAAAGTGAGTAAAAAGCAAAGTGTGAAGACAGCGTCCTTACAGGAGAAAGTAGGCCGAAAATTAACTATGAAGGAAATGGAAGCGAAAAAATATCCATTCTTGGACTATGATGTTCCGGCCATTTTTGACAAACTCTTTGAGTTGAAACTCATTGAGTTACCTGAAATGAAGCGGACACACAAATCTGGGAGGACTAATGATCCAAATTATTGCAAGTAACATCAGTTGATTTGCCACCCTATTGAAAAGTGCTTTATCTTCAAGGAGAAAGTCATGGACTTGGCCGCTGAAGGAAAAATCTTGATTAAAGATAAGAAGGAAAGTTCGAATCAAGTCTCTGGCATTTTTGGTTCACTTGATCCCACTTCCCTTTGCAATTTTGTCGAAGTACATGAATGTGATTGCGTCCAAATTGCATCATCACCAAATATGATTTAATTTGGTGACTTTGAACCTATCGATGTGAGAAAAACATTGCTTCTTCCTATAGTGAATGAATTAATAGTGTAGAAAATATCTCAAGTGGAAAGTGAATCATGTGATGGTCAAAATGATGATGAAGGTTGAATTCTTGTGACTCGGCGGAGACGTTGCAAGACAAATCCACAAAGGGAGTCAAATAATCAATTGACTAGGGGGGAAATTGTGAAACGACCCAATAAGAAAATGATAAAGAAGAATTGGAAGAAAACAAAAATGGAGGAGAATCGCTATCAAAGGCTACTTCGTTCAGTGACATTGGATGAATTTCTTCCAAGCTTGTTAAGCACGTAAGCTTCCTGTGAAAATATCAAGGCCTCATGTTGTAAGGTAGAGGAAGAAGAGATGAAGAAGGATGACAAATGATTGTTTCCACCTCCCATGTCTGAAAAACTCAATGAGCATCTATCTGAAGAAGTGGACAGTTGTGATGCAAAAATCGAATTTACTAATGATGATCTTTCGCTTGGTGAAACACCCCATAATCGTCCGCTATTTATGGTTGGATTTGTGCGTGAGCAGAGAATAAGTAGAATTTTAATTGATGATGGATTTGGCGTCAATATTCTTCCATTTCGTACTGTAAAAAAGCATGGCATATCTATGGATGAACTACATGAAATTCATTTGGTGATTCAAGCGTTCAATCAAGGGGGCAAAGAGCTATAGGGACAATCAAATCGGAAATAAATATGGGAGGGTTGCATTCGAGTGCATGGATGCACGTGGTCGATGCAGAGATCTCATATAATATCTTGTTAGGAAGACCATGGATACAAGAGAACAAATTGGTCTGGTCCACTTACCACCAATGCTTGAAGTACTGTGAAGATGGGGTCGAAAAGAGGATATTCACTGATGATAAGCCCTTTTACCAAGGCTAAATCATAATTTGCCGATGCGAAATTCTACTTAAAGAAATACGTCTCAAAGGAGGTTAAGGTTGATGATGTGATGCTAACCAAAAGTGTTGCAAAGAAGGTTGATGTTACAACTAGCAAGGCAAAAAATACAGTTGAAAAATATCAGGTGCTTTATGATAGGAGCAAGATGAATGAGGCATATTCAAGTAAGAAAGTGACTCATGTTCTTAGCTATGTCCCAAAGGCAAGGAAGGTTGAAGATCCTTCTTCTGAACTGCAAGGTAATGTGTTAGGAGACTTGACCATTCATATCAAGCGAATTGATGCAATTAAGTCGTCTACAAAGGCTTAAAGGGTTTGTCAAATCATCAAACCACAATTCCATTCTAAATCTAGCACTTCCTACAAAGCGCACATATGAAGTCTTTGGACCAAACACCTACAAGTTGTTAGCAAAAGCTGGATACGATCCCAATGAACCATCAAAGTTGAGAAAACTCCTGCCTGAAGCTTCAAACCCTACTCAAAAGGGGATGATGTAGAAAGAGTACCCACTGAAGCAATCATGTGAAGGATTGGGTTACAAACAACCCCCGCCAATCCATATCTCCATTAAAGGGGCAAGTTGTAACTACATTACTACTAAAGAAGTGTCTACGACGCTTACTAGGAAGCCTCATGTATTTGATGGACTTAAAAAACCAAGGACCTCATTATTTGATAGGTTGGGAACACTTAAGAAGGAAAACAAGTGACATGGAAGTTATAGAAGGATTGGGGCACTTATCTTAGCTAAAAAAGAGATTTTGACCACAGGCTGCCCAAGTCTAATTCCTTATAGAATGATGCGAGAGACTGAACTTGTTGTTTTTTTAGGAGAGGTCCTCAAAGAAAAGGCTCATACTATAGTCCACACTAAATAATGGGAGGACGATGAAGAAAGTGTGGGATCATCATATCATATCACCATTCATGATTAACAAACGGCTTCACCTTATATGGAAATCGAGGTAAAGTACCTTGATATTCATGTATGTCATCACATATCTTTCAAGGATGGTGATCCTCAAGAGGATGCAGACGCTAAAGATTCACCACCTGAGCTTGAAGAAGGGGTGAAGACAACGGTTGATGCACTAAAAGAAGTCAATCTCGGAGTAGTTGAAGATCCAAATCCCACATATGTAAGTGCCTCTCTAACTGGTGATGAATAGAGAAAATATATTGATATACTTGAGGAGTTCAAAGACGTACTTCCTTGGAACTTCAAAGAAATGGAAGGTTTAAACCCGAAGGTGGCTGTTCATCATCTTGTTGTCAAACGAGATGCTCGTCCTGTGAAGCAAGCACAACGTCGCTTGAGATGTGAACTGGTTCCCTTTTTAGAAACCGAAGTTAACAAGCTTATTGAGGCTGGTTTTGTTCGTGAAGTTAAATATCCTACATGGATTTCAAGAATCATCCCTATAAGAAAGAAGAATGGCCAAATCTAAGTTTGTGTTGACTTTAGGGACCTAAATAACACTTGTCCTAAGGATGAATTTCCTCTTCATATCCCTGATATCATGATTGATGCAACGACTGGATACGAGGGGATATCTTTAATGGATGGTTCATCTAGATATAGTAAAATTCGCATGGCACCGAAGGATGAAGAACTTACTGCGCCTTTCGCACCCCTAAAGGTATATACTGCTACAAGGCAATGTCTTTTGGTTTGAAGAATGTTGGTGCTACATATCAACGTGCCATGGAAATTATTTTTGATGACATGCTTCATAAAAAAATGGGGTGTTATGTTGACGAATTGTTGGTAAATTCAAGGAAGAAGGATGGCCACTTGCAAGATTTGAGGATGGTATTGAACGGCTTCGGAGATACCAACTCAGAATGAATCTATTGAAGTGCGCCTTTGGAGTTACTTCTGGGAGGTTCCTCGATTTTATTGTTCAACACCGAGGTATCGAAATGGATCAAGCTAAGGTGGATGCTATCTTGAAAATCCCCGAGCCTAAGGATGTTCATGAATTAAAAAGCTTACAAGGTATCTTAGAAGATTTATTTTGAATCCGGCTAGAAGATGCCAACAATTAAGTCGCCTCATGAAGAAAGGGGTTCCTTTTGAATGGGACCAAGTTTGTAGAAATTCTTTTGATTGCATTAAGTATTATTTGATGAAATCTCCAGTACCAGTAGCCCCCATTTGTGGAAAGCCATTAATATTATACACTTCAGCACAAGAAAGATCAATCTGAGCGCTTCTGGCTCAAGGAAACAATTAAGGCCAAGAAAATGCACTTTATTACTTGAGTAGGATGATGACCCCAAAGATCTAAAGTACTCACCTATTGAAAAGTTATATTTGGCACTTGTCTTCTCTATTTAGAAGTTGAAGCATTACTTCCAAGCTCATGTTGTGCGACTCATCTTAAGAGCGAATCCTATCAAGTTTTCCATGTCTAAACCTATCCTAAGTGATCTATTAGCAAGGTGGTACCTCCAATTTCAACAATTTGAAATTGTGTATCTTCCTCAAAAGGCAGTAAAAGGACAAGCATTAGCAGACCATCAGATTCTAGATGATTGGGGGTTGTCTGATGAATTTCCTGATGAAGATGCAATTGTCATAGCAATTCAACCTCCTTGGAAGATGTATTTTGATGGCGCTGCACATCGTGAAGGAGATGGTGTTGGAATAGTGTTTATCACTTCTCACGGAGAAGTTTCACCATATTCTATCACTCTGACACAAGGGTGCTCCAATAATGTTGCTGAATATCAAGCGCTCATAGTTGGGCTTGAAATGGATGTGGATATCAAACAATCGCAACTACAAGTTTTTGGAGACTCCAAGTTAGTGATCAATCAGATTTTGGGTAGCTATAAGGTCAAAAAGTCAGAGTTGGTTCCATGTCATATATATTCTCAAAGATTGGTAAGTTGGTTTGGAGAGGTAACTATTCAACACGTGCCGAGAAAGGAACATAATATAGCTGATGCATTAGCAGCCTTAGCTTCTACATTATCTTTGCCTGATCAGACATAAGTCGTTGTTTTCCAAAGTTGGGTAATTCCTCCACCAAATGACTATGAGGAAGAAGAAAGCGAAGTTTAACATCTTGCTTCCGTTCTTAAGGTAGAAATTGAATATTGGAGACAACTATTAATCAATTATCATTGTTATGGGTTATTGCCAGAAAATCCGCGAAGCAAGAGACAAATCCGAAGGAGAGCCCCTCGTTTTATCTATTATAAGAATAGACTCTATAGACGATCACTTGATGGAGTGCTCCTACGTTGTTTGGGGACTGATGAATCCCTTCAACCCTTGAAAGAAGCACACTCTGGAGTATGTGGTGCGCATCAATCTGATCCAAAACATCATTTCCACATAGAAAAATAGGGTATTATTTGCCAACAATGGTAAAAGACTGTTTAGATTATGCTCGAAGGTGTATGGCTTTCCAATTTCATGCTAACTTCATACATCAACCACCTGAAGTATCACACATTAATGTTGGTTCTTGGCCCTTTGATGTATTGGGTTTGGATGTTGTTGGTCCATTTCCAAAGTCTTCTGGTGGACATCTATACAATTCGGCAGCAACTGATTACTTCTCAAAGTGGGCTGAAGTTGTTTCTCTGAAGGAAGTAAAGAAGAAAAATGTGGCTAATTTCATCTGAGTCAATATTAACTATCATTTAAGAATTCCTAGATAAATATTGACGGAAAATGGTAAGACATTTGATAACAAGTTGATGAATAAAATATGTGATCGTTTTGGCTTCAAGAAAGGCAGTTCCTCCATGTATTATGTTGCTGCCAATGGACCTGCTGAAGCATTTAACAAGACACCGCAACTTGTTGAAAAAGGTTTTCTCTAAGTCTAAGAGATATTGGCATGGGAGAATGGAATAAGCTATTTGAGAATATAGGACCATATATTGCACACCAATGCAAGCGACTCCTTATTCACTTGTTTATGGAGTTGAAGCAGTCCTCCCACTTGAGCGTCAAATCCCATCGTTGTAGCTTTCCATTCAAGAAGGACTCGCTGATGAAGAAAATGCTCGGTTGCACCTTGATGAATTGGAAGCTCTTGATAAAAAGAAGCTAGAAGCTCAACAAATCCTTGAATGTTTTCAAGCTCGCATGTCTCGATCTTTTAACAAAAGAGTACGCCTAAGATCTTTCAAAGTGGATGACCAAGTTCTTGTTGTGAAAAGGCCTATTATTACCTCTCGTCATTTTGGAGGTAAATTGATGGGTTCCAATTACCTTCGTTTTATGTTTTGATGATCTAACAGACTTATTTTCAAGAACCAAATAAGGAACCTGATACACACTTGGTACACATCTCAAAAATCTGACTAAAGATAATGTGAGTTTCTATGACTTCAGAAGATAAAGAATCAACACAGGGAAATGATGACCTTGGGTTCCCCTGGAAACAATAGAATGTCAACTATCCACATCTGGAAAGTGACTGCCTGCACTATTCACGCAAATAGTACATCACAATGCAACAATCACTTCCATTGGGAAGGACCTGGTACCACTTAAGATATTACATCATTCAAGTGATGTCATCCAAGTTGTATTAACATTAATCTTACAACAAAACATCATTTGAACACTTGATAATTCATTCAAGAACTCCAAGCATCTTATATAAATTATTCAACTCTCAAGTTCATCAAGAACAAAGTACACAACTACGGACTAGTTCCTACAACAAGTCTTTGTATGTCCTTAGTTGAGTTGTAACTTTGTAATTGTTATTCATTGTAATTCCTACTTTTCTTGTCTAGAAGCATTAATTAGGAAACTTTTGTAAACCATAAACTTAAGTGTTTGTGTTGTGACAAGAGTTAGTCATGTGTTGAAGTCTTTGTAATAGGTGTATTGCAAAGTGGCTTGTAATAGGTGTATTACAAGTTAGCGAGGGATTAAGAGTTTAATTCCTAGGTTGCATAGGCTGTAATCTAGAAGTTTGCTCATAGTGAAGTTAAAATCCGACAAGTGTAGGTTGTGGTTTTTAATCCCATTGAGCCAGGAATTTTCCACGCAAAAGTTCCTTGCGTTATTTACTTACTGCCTTGAAAGTATAATCTGTAGAAACTAATATAGGACCTGGTCTGCTTATAGTTTGGTGGACTCATATATTCCTTCAACTGGTATCAAAGCGGGTTCTTTCTATCAGGTTAACACCTACAAAGGATCTTTATGGCTGCTCCACCAAACTTCGAAGAAGGGCAGTCCACTTACAGGCCACCTAGGTTCAATGGCCAATACTATGGGTGGTGGAAGACAAGGATGTATGACATTATCATGGCTGAAGACTCCGAGATGTGGGATGTCATATGTGATGGTTACTTTGTCCCTACAAAGAAGGTTAGAGATCAAGCTGTGACATTTCCTAAAACGAGGAAGGAGTTCAACGACGTTGATCGAAAAGCTATTAAGAAAACATTTCGTGCTAAGAAAATTTTTGTCTGTGGAATAGGTCTTGATGAATACAACAAGATATCTTCTTATCAATCTGCAAAAGAAATATGGGAATATCTACAAAATGCACACAAGGAACCACTCAAGTAAAGAAATCCTAGATTGACATGCTCACCACTGAGTATGGGCTCTTCATAATGAAATATGATGAATTCATTAGAGATATGTACACTTGATTCACTTAAATCATAAATGAGCTACAAACTCTTGGTAAAATTATTCCAAGGAACAATTTTGTGAGGAATATTCTCAGTGGGTTGCCCATCTCTTGGGAGAGTAAAGTGAATGCTATTATTGAAGTAAAGGATTTGCAGGCGCTGACTATAGATGTGTGGTTGGGAATCTGAAGACCTATAAAATGAAGAAGAAAAAGAAGAAGAAGAAGAAGAAGAAGAAGAAGGACAGTGAGAGAAGTGAACCAAAGAAGGAAAAGAACCCGGTACTCAAAACAGAAAACAATGACTCAAATGGTGAGGATAGTGACATGGCATAATTGACTAGATGATTTCAGAAAATGGTTTGCATAAATGGAGGTATCCAAAAGAGGGGTAGTTCCAGCAAGCCAATAAATTATGACCTATGTCATAAGTGTGGGAAGCCAGGACATGTCATCAATGGCTGACCTCTGTTGAAGCAACACCATTTCAAACACAACTCTGACAAAGCAGCCAAGAGGAACCCGGTTCCAGAAACGCTTCAAAAGAAAGAACACCGCTGACAATGTTGTGAAGCAAGCTCTTGCAGCATGGAGAAACTCCTCCAGTGAGTCTGAAGAAGAAAATGATTCAGGTGACGGTTCAATGATGGCAATTGAAAGTGAAGCAATTGAGTATAACTCAATATTTGATTTGATGTCTCAATAAACTGATGATGAAGTTGACGACAACGATGAGGTAAACTTTTGGGATGTTCAGAGAAATATGAAGTCCTACTCTCCTTAAAAGCTCATGTCATTAGAAAATGTTTTAATTGATGGTTACCGTAGTCTAATAAATGATAATGATGCTTTAACTATGGAGTTAGGAGATGTTAAGCAAACCAAAGATGACTTGGTAGTTTGTGTTGTTGACTTGAAGGAAAAAATCGATAATTTGAAAAATGAAAAGGAGGTTCTAGCTAAAAAAAATCACTAGCATAGAACACGAAAGAGATGATCTAATGGTGGTAGTGGTTGATTTAAAAGAAAACACTGAGAATGATAGTAAGGAAAAATAAGTCTTAATTGAGAAAGTGGTTGTCATTGAGCAAGAAAGAGATGATCTTTTAATGGTGGTAATAGACCTAAAGGAAACAATAGAGGAACTTAAAATTCAAAATAGACATGGAAATCCTGAAAAAGGAAAAGAAGTTGTGAGTGAGGAATGCATTAAGCTTGTAAATGGGTTGAATATGGTAAAAACTAGCTTGTGTACTGAACTTGAGAAAAATAGGTAGCTTCAGGCAGATTTAGAAAGAGTGAAAAGTGATCTTCAAAAGTCTCTTAAGTAGACATGGTCCTCTGATGTTATTACTGCCATGTATGTTAACAATGGTAGAAGCAGGCAGGGAATAGCGTTTCGAAGGGAGAAAACTCCCTACAACCCTCATTGGATCTATATGGACCACTGATGGTGCTATGTGACTTTTGTGAAGAAGATTCAAGTGAAGATGGAATGAAAAGTGGTATGCATTAGATCAGATCATGGAAAAAAATTTCATAATGCAAAGTTTGATGAATTCTGCAGTGAAAATAGTATCATCCACAACATCTCACCCCCAAAAACACCACAGCAAAATGGATTTGTGGAGTGGAAGAACAGAACTTTTGAAGATATGACACGAACAATGTTGATAGATAGTGGGATTGCTAAGAACTTCTGGGCAGAACTTATCAAATGTATCGACCAGGTCGGTCATTCAATGAGATTAGCCCCGTTTCCCTTATTTCTACTTTCTCATATATTTCTTAGCATGTATATGTTGTGTTGGATCGGTTGGTTCGGGTTTGGAGTAGTCGTGGTGAGAGTAGACACACTTAGTCTCTTAAACTAGCTTAATAGATGAAAAAGTCAACTAGGACTGGACTTATTGGTAAACGACCTTGGAATGCAGATTTTTATGGCTCGGATAGCTTCGTTAGGTGATTTGGGACTTAGGAATATGTTCAAAATGAAGTTTTGATGTCCGTTGTAGAATTAGGCTTGAATTGGCGAAAGTTAGTTTTTGGCGATTTTCGGTCGGCAGTGGAAATAAGCTATCGGGGTCGGAATGAAACTATGGAAGTTGGAACAGGTTCGTACTGTCATTTTTGATATGTGTGCAAATTTTCAGGTCAATCGGATGTGTTCTGGTTGATTTCGGCATCATTGGCGAAATTTAGAAGTTTCAAAGTTCATAGGCTTGAATTTGATGTAATTCTGATGTTTTCGTGTTGTTTTTGGTGTTTTGGAGGCTCGACTAAGTTCGAATGAGGTTATGGGATGTGTTGGTATGTTTTGTTGTGGACCCAAGGGGCTTGGGAATTATTTCAGATGGTTAGCGGAGGTTTGGACTTAGGAAAATTGCAGCAAATAGTTGATGCTGTTAATTTACTAGTGTGGCGCACCTGCCGATGGGGAACCGCAGGTGAGAAAAGAGGCGAGGCAGGAGGAATCCACACGTGCGAAGCATGGGCTGCACCTGCGAAGCCGCAGGTGCAGAAGAGGAATCGCAGGTGGGAAGTTTGGACTGTTAGTGGGATTTCGCAGGTGCACACTAGGGACCGCAGGTGCGGGTCCGAAGGTGCGGGTCCGCAAGTGCGAGGAATTGTCCGCAAGTGCGAATTAACTGGACAGAAAATATAAATAGGTGCATCCGTGAAATTTTGGTCATTTCTTCCATTGTTGCATGCATGTTGAGCTTGTTTGAGAGCAAATTGAAGGAGGAATTCAAGGGTTTTCAGTGGAGGTATGTTTCCCGGACTAAAAAGTCATTTCTATGTTATTTTGTGATGGATTAGGCTTGAAATTTGAGGAATTAAAGTAGAAATGTTGGGAAAAACGGGAGGAAAAATTTGGAAATTCTTTTGGTGATTTGAGTGGGCAATTATTGTCCGATTGTGGAGTTTTATGTATGTATAGAATCGTGGGAGGACGAGGATTCTAGTGATGTAAATTTTATTTAATTCCGAGATATGGGCCCATGGTTCAGATTTGGCCGAATTTCGGCAATTGTGTTAAAATCTATATCTTTTGATTGGGTTTTGTTCCGTTAGATTATATTGATGATGTTAATCTGATTTTTGGTTAGATTCGGGGCATTTGGAAGCCAATTCGAGGGGCAAGCGCTTTGCGGAGTAGCTTTTGGGCTATTTTGATGTAAGTAACGAATGTAACTCTAAACCTGAGGGTATGACACCCCAATATTTGATATTGTTTTGGTAAATGAGGTGACGCACATGCCAAGTGACGAGCATGGGGTCGTGCATCGATAGGGATTGTGACCTGGTCCACCCCGTAGCGGCTAATAAGCCGCGTATTCGATTTGAAACCTTATGATATCCTGTGGTTCAGAAATTTATACTTGTTTATTGACTGTGAGCCATTTTTTGGGCCTTGTGCTGACCTGTTTAGACCCTCAGGGGTATTTTCCATGATCGAGGCCTTCTGCCGACCTGTTTAGACCCTCAGAGGTACTTTTACACTATTCTACCACTATCCTGATTGAACCATTGTGAACTCAGTCATGCTGCGTACTTGTTGTTTTCATTGTTATCACCTTGCTTTGAAAACTCTGAAAAAGTATTTTGGGCTGCATCCCGTGAGTTGAGATGATTTGCCCAAGTGGCTTGTGACGATGACCGAGTCAGGCCGAGAGCCGAGTATGTAAGGATAATTATGGATCGGGCTGCACGCCGCAGCAATATATATATGTTAGGCTGAGAGCTGAGTATGTGAGGATAGTTAGGGGTCGGGCTGCATGCCGCAACAATATATATATATATATTTATATGTATTATATACATATGGGTCGGGCTGCACGCCGCATCAATATAAATTATATATATACATATATGGATCGGGCTGCACATCAATATATGTTATATATGGATGGGGATGCACACTGCATCAATATACATATTGGATCGGGCTGCACGCCGTAGCAGATATAGCGCTTGGGCTGAAGGAGCCCTTCAAGGAGTCTGTACACCTCCAGTGAGCGCAGTCGACTATTATATGCATCGGGCTGCACACCGCATCGTATGCTATAAGGATCGGGCTGCACGCCGCACCAGTATGTGTGTATATATATATATATTTAGTGGAGCGGGCTGCCCGCCGCAGCAGTGTGTGCATTCATGGTACTTGTTGAGTATGAGTGTTTAAGTAAGAGCATGAGATACTGATAGTGGAGTCACGAGTAACTGAGAGCCTTTATTGTGAGTGATACTGTGCTCGAGGGGCTTATATTTTATGAAACTACTGTTTTTCATTCTTCTTTACACTGAGCCTTTGATGATAAATGTTGCATAAATGTTTTTATATGAGATTTTAAATGGAAACTGGAGTTTATTGAAATACTCGGAAACGTAAATTGTTGATTTGATTTGCTTATTTCCACAGTTACTTATTATATGTATTTACATAATTTATAAATGCTCGTCACTAGATTCATGTTTTTAGTTACTTTGGTTACTTGCTGAGTTAGCGTACTAACGTTACTTCCTGCACCTCTGTGTGTAGACCCAGGTACCGGACCATCTCACTAGCTGATTTCCAGATGAGCTTGGAATTATTCGAGGATCGAGGTAGCTGCCCAGCGTCCCCAGCTCACCTCCTTTCTTTTCCTTAGTTCATAGTCATTGCCTTTTGTACTCTAGGCTTTTTTTGTAGCGAGTGACTATGATGTACATTGTATTTTCATTCTTAGATGCTCATGAAAGTTGACTTCAGGTTTTGGGGAAGTTTATATAAATTCTTCATCTGCTGTTGTAAAATCAGCTAAATTTTGGGAAATTATGAAATAATATGATAGCCTGAAATAGTTGACTAGCCTAGTTCCATGATAGGCGCCATCACGCGGTATTCCATCCATTCGGGTGCCGCAAAGATGTATCAGGATCTGAGACAATATTATTGGTAGAGGCGGATGAAGATAGACATTGTTGAGTTTGTGGCTTGGTGTCTCAATTGTCAGCAAGTCAAGTATGCGCACCAGAGAACAAGTTGCTTTACAGATTTGATATTCCGTAGTGGAAGTGGGAGCGAATCACCATGGACTACGTAGTTGGACTCCCACAGACTTCGAGGAGGTTTGATGTTATATGGGTTATTGTGGACTGGCTGACCAAGTCCGCGCACTTCATTCCTGTTGGTACTACTTATTCTTGGGAGCAGTTAGCTAAGGTTTATATCAGAGAGATTGTCCGATTGCATGGGGTTCCAGTTCCTATCATTTCTGACAAAGGTACTTAGTACACATCTCAGTTTTGGAGGGTCGTGTAGAGGAGTTAGGTACTCAGGTTTAGTTGAGAACAACATTTCATCCCCAGAGGTCATTCAACGCGTACTATTCAGATTTTGGAGGATAGTTCCATGCCAGTGTCATTGATTTTGGGGGTTCATGGGACCAATTTCTTCCAATTGTGGAGTTTGCTTATTATAATAGTTATGAGTCGAGTATTCAGATGGCTCCGTATGAGGTTTATATGGTAGGAGGTGTAAATCTCTGATTGGTGGGTTCGAGTCGGGCGAGGCTAGGCTATTGGGCAAAGACTTGGTTCAGGATGCGTTGGGTAAGGCGAAGTTGATTCAGGAGCGGCTCCGCATGATGCAGTCTAGGCAGAAGAGTTATGCGGACTGGAAGGTCCGAGATATGTCTTTCATGGTTGGGGAGAAGGTGCTGCTGAAGGTGTCACCCATGAAGGGTGTTATGAGGTTGGGGAAGAGGGGAAAGGTAAGTCCCAGGTTCATTGGGCCATTTGAGGTGCTTCAAAGAATTGGGGAGGTGGCTTATAGAATTGCCTTTCCTCCCAGCTTATCAAGTATTCATCCAGTGTTCCATGTGTCAATGCTCTGGAAGTATGTTAGTGACCTGTCTCATGTTTTGGACTTTAGCACGGTTCAGCTCGAGCGTGATATGTCATATGAGGTAGAGGCAGTGGCTATTTTGGGTCGTCAAGTCAGAAAGCTGAGGTCTAAGGATATAGCTTCAGGGAAGGTCCAGAGGAGAGGACAGTCGATCGAGGATTCCACCCGGGAGACCGAGCGGGAGATGCGGAGCAGATATCCTCACTTATTCGATACTCCAGGTATATTTATAGACCCGTTCGAGGACGAATGTTTGTTTAAGACGGGGAGGATGTAACGACCCGGCCGGTCGTTCTGTGAAAATTAGCCCAGTTTCCTCCCTTTATGCTTTATCATATGTTTCTTAGCCTGTATACGCTGTGAAGGGTCGGTTGGTTCGGGTTCGGAGTGGTCGTAGTGTGAACAGAGACACTTAGTCTCTTAAACTAGCTTAATAGTTGAAAAAGTTAATTGGCAGTTGACTTTTTGGTAAACGACCTCGGAATGCGGATTATATGGCTCGGATAGCTTCGTTAGGTGATTTGGGACTTGCGGAAGTTAGTTTTTGGGAATTTCCGGTCGGCAGTGGAAAACAGGCTATCGGGGTCGTAATGGAATTTCGGAAGTTGAAACATGTTCGTAATGTCATTTTGTATATGTGTGCAAATTTTTAGGTCAATCAGATGTGTTTTGATTGGTTTCAGCATCATTGGCGAAATTTAGAAGTTTCAAAGTTCATTGGCTTGAATTTAATGTAATTTTGGTGTTTCCCTACTGTTTTTGGTGTTTTGAAAGCTCCACTAAGTTCGAATGAGGTTATGGGATGTGTTGGTATGTTTAATTAGGGTCCAGAGGAGCCCAAGATTGATTTCGGATGGTTAGCGGAGGTTTGGACTTAGGAAAAATACAGCAAATAGCTGCTGGTGTTAATTTACTTGTGTGGCCGCACCTGCGGATGGGGAGCCGCAGGTGCGAAAAGAGGCCAGGAAGGAGAAATCCGCAGGTGCGAAGCATGGGCCACACCTGCGAAGACGTAGGTGCGGAAGAGGAATCACAGGTGATAAGTCTGGACTGTTAGTGGGATTTCACAGGTGCACACCTGGGTCCGCAAGTGCGAGGAATTGTCCGCAGGTGCCTCCGCGAAATTTTGATCATTTCTTCTATTGTTGCATGCGGGGGTTGAGCTTGTTTGAGAACAAATTGAAAGAGGAATTCAAGTGTCTTTAGTGGAGGTGAGTTTCCCGGATTAAAAACTCGTTTCTATGTGTTTTTGTGACGGATTAGGCTTGAAAATTGAGAAATTAAAGTAGAAAAATTCAGAAAAATGGGTTGAAAATTTTTGGAATTCTTTTGGTAATTTGTGTGGGCAATTATGGTCTGACTGTGGAGTTTTTGGTATGTATAGAATCGTGGGAGGACGAGGATTCTAGTGATGTAAATTTTATTGAATTCCGAGATGTGGGCGCGGGGCTCGAATTTTGCCAAATTTCGGGAATTTTGTGTGTGTGTGTTGTAGTGGAGCGGGCTGCCCGCCATAGGAGTGTGTGTATTCATGGTACTTGATGAGTACGAGTGTTTAAGTGAGAGCATGAGGTATTGATAGTGGAGTCACGAGTGAATGAGAGGCTTGCCCGAGAGGCTTTATTGTGAGTGATATTGTGCCCGAGGGGCTTATTTTTTGTGAAACAACTATTTTTCACTCTTCTTTACACTGAGCCTCTAATGATAAATGCTGGATAAATGTTTTTATAATGAAATTTTTGAATGGAAACTGGAGTTTATTGAAATACTCAGAAGCATAAATTCCTGACTTGATTTACTTATTTCCACAGTCACTTATTATATGGATTTACATGATTTAGAAATGCTCGTCACTACACTCATCTTTTTAGTTACTTTGATTACTTACTGAGTTGGCGTACTCATGTTACTCCCTGTACCTCTGTGTGCAGATCCAAGTATCGGACCATCTCACTAGCTGATTTCCGGACAAGCTTCAAGTTGTTCGAGGATCGAGGTAGCTGCCCAGCGTCCCCTGCTCACCTCCTTTCTTTTCCTCAGTTCATAGTTATTGCCTTTTGTACTCCAGGCTTTTGTTGTAGCGAGCCACTATGTTGTACATTGTATTTACAGTCTTAGATGCTCATGACAGTTGATTCCAGGTTTTGGGGAAGTGTATATAAATTGTTCATCTCATTTTTGCTATTTTAAAATCTGCTAAATTTTGGGAAATTATTAAATAATATTATAGTATGAAACGGTTGGCTAGCCTAGTTCCATGATAGGTTCCATCGTGGCCAGTTCAGGATTTGGTGTCGTGACATCAACACTGCTTGGTACTTGGTGAACATGTGCATGATCCGGTCTCTCTTGAACAAAACTCCATATGAGTTGTTGAATGGAAAGAAGCCCAAGTTGACTCAATTGAGAACATTTGGATGTAAATATTATGTTCTCAACAATGTTAAGGATCAGCTCGGAAAATTTGTCGCCAAGGGTGATAAAGGAATCTTTCTGGGTTATTCATCTCAATGAAAAGCCAACAAGGTATACAACAAATGAACTCAGTGTGTTGAGGAGAGTGTACATGTAATTTTTGACGAGTCTTATCTCTCATTTGAGAAGAATAAGAAAGATGATCAAGATGGAGAGCCTCTGTTGGTTCCAGGAGAGGTGATTTATATGGAAAATGGAAATGCAGACATGATGAGCCATATAAAGGAGTCAAGTGAAGAAAACACAACCACTTCCTCATCTATTGGAGAGGAACCAGGTTCTACAATCACAACCATTGAAGCTGAAGATAGAGTGGTTTATGCAGTTCAAGGTACTCCATTGGTAGCAGAAAGAAGTATGCACGAGAATCTGTCAGACCTGTCCAGCTCCTCTACAAATGAGATTCAGGTGCCAAACTGGAAATACAAGGGCTCACATCCTCTTGACAATGTAATCACTCGTCTGTATTCACGAGTCCAAACCAGAAGAAAAGCTAGAAATTCACTTGCCTTCTCAGCATTTATCTCCCAAACAGAGCCCAAAAGTATTAAGGAAGCCTTGAAAGATCCAGACTGGATCACAGATATGCAAGAAGAGCTACATCAATTCGAGAGGAATAAGGTATGGCACCTGGTACCCAGACCTACATATCGCACCATCATTGGGACCAGGTGGGTATTCAGGAATGAGCTTGATGAATTTGGAAACACAACAAGAAACAAGGCAAGGCTAGTGGTCCAAGGCTACAATCAGGAGGAAGGAATTGATTATGATGAGATTTTGCTCCAGTTGCTTGTATGGAAGCTATCATAATCCTCATTGTCTTTGCATCTCATATGGAATTCACGTTGTTCCGGATGGATGTCAAAAGTGCATTCCTAAATTGTTTCTTCCAGGAAGAAGTCCATGTAAAGCAACCTCCAGGAGTTGAATGTCATGAACATCCTGAATATTTGTTCAAATTGGACAAGGAATTGTATGGGTTGAAGCAAGATCCTCGAGCTTGGTATGATAGGTTGTCAAAGTTTCTCTTAGAAAATTATTTTGCAAGAGGAAAAATTGACATCACTTTGTTTTTGAAGAACGAGGGAGGAACCTGCTCATTGTTCAAGTATATGTTGATATCATTTTTGGGGCAACAAAAATTCACTACGTGAGGAATTTGAAAAAATCATGGGAAGTGAGTTTGAGATGAGCATGATGGGTGAGTTGAATTTCTTTTTAGGTCTTCAACTGAAGCATTCAACAAGGGAACATTTATAACTCAACAAAAGTATATCAAGGAGCTTCTGAAAACGTTTGACATGGAAGCATCAAAAGTGATTGACACTCCCATTGACACTCCTACTCGCTTAGATATGGATGAATCTGGTTCTCCTATGAATCAAACAATGTATAAAGGCATCATTGGATCTCTCCTCTATCTTTCTGCAAGCAGGCCAGATATTGTATTCAGTGTGGGACTATGTGCAAGGTTTCAGTCAAATCCCAAAGTATCTCATCTGAAGGCTGCCAAAAGAATCCTGATATATCTTAAGGGAGCAAAAGACGTGGTTCTGTATTACCCTTCAAGTGAAAATTTTAATATTGTAGGGTATGCTGATGCTGATTATGCAGGTTATCTTGTGGACATGAAAAGCACATATGGAATGGCTCACATCTTGGGGTCATGTCTTATCTCATGGGGCACAAGAAAGAAAAATTCAGTGGCACTTTCAACAGCTGAAGCAGAATATGTTGCAGTTGCCTCTTTTTGTGCTCAACTACTGTGGATCAAACAAAAGCTGGAAGAATTTGGAGTGTACACTGATTGTGTGATAACACAAGTGCACTCAACCTGACAAAAAATCTAGTCCAGCATAAGAGAACCAAGCACATTGATGTGCGACATCATTTTCTCAGAGACAACGTAGAAAATGGGCTTATCTGTATGAAATTTTTCAGCATAGAAGATCAAATTGTAGATGTCCTTACCAAAGCCCTGAGTAGAGAACACTTTGAGAGAAACAGGCTGGCACTGGGGCTAATAGAACCCAACTAAGAACCTGATTAGCTAAAGTGTTTTCTGGCCAAGTCTAACTCACTTCTATACCATTACAGGTAGACACACATGATGATTACAGAAGTTGTTGAGGCAATGCATGCTTGGTTGGGGAACCTGGTTCTTGTGACACATGTTAGTATTCTTTTGTTTTTCTCATACACATGTTAAAAGGAACAAAAATAATGCCTGATCATCAATTTTTTCAGACTCCGTATGTCACATCTTTTCTTTCAAAAATGTTTCACTTCCTTCTTAAGCAATGTATCTTCCCATGTACATGTCGCCATTTCAGAACCCGTTTCTCCACTCTTCATAATTTCCACCAACTCCATTATAACCCTCTCACTTCCAACTCTTGAACCAACTCTCCTGTCTTCTTTATTCTCCCAAATACTTTTAAACAAAAACCCTTAGAATGGCTAAGAATCAGACAACTTCTCATACAACTGATGATAAAACCACTGAGTCCATACCTGTAGAAACACCACCAAATATTTCTTCTCCTACCACTGTTCCAAAAGAAAACTCTAAACCCCTTTTTCCTTCTCTCTCCACCCCTCTCTTTATCCACTCGAAATTTAATCATCTCCCAAGTATTAAAAGATCAGACAACCCAAAGAATGATAATATACCTTCTTTATTACCTGAGGTTGTCAACAAGCAGAGTAAAGAGGAAATTTCCATTCTAGAAGAAAAATAGAGGGAGTCTCCGTCTGCAGTAAAAGCATCATCGATCAGTCTAGAAGGTGCTAAGGCTACTATGGAAAGTTGTGAGTCTCTCAGGGTAAAGAGGTCAGTGGAATCTCTGAGCCCCCTCCAAAGCAACCTACAACCAGGTTGCAGAAACATAATGCTCTTGAGTCTGCTCTCAAAAAGAGAAAGAGAAGTCGTAGGAAGAAGAAAAGGCTAATGAAGGATGGTCAAGTTGTTGTTGATAAAGATATACCAGTTGTAGCAGTTGATGAGGAAGCTCAAGAGGAACCAAGTTCCTTAACCAATAGGCCTCTAAAAGAATCACTCTCTTTCTCGTTCAAATACTGAGAGCCTTTCAAAAAGTATTGATGGTACGCCAAGTGAAAAGTAAGCGAATGATAGTGACAAGTTGAAAGAAATAGAAGTAGAAGATTCTTTGTCTGATGAGGACATGCAAGTGAAGTCTAGTGGGAAAGTTCAGCCTCGTTTGAAAGTCTGTGAAAAGGAAATTGGAGGATGTTGAAGAAAATGGTTCATTAAAGAAGGCAAAAAGTGGTAGCATATGTGGAAAGGAAATATTGAGGTATCAAAAGGTGTTGTGGGGTCGTACTTTTGCCCTTGAAATCTCTGAGATAGCTGGAATACATCAAGTGCTTGAGATGTGTGAGTTTCAACAGTGGGTACACCTATTCAATGAGGATGTGCCCAAAGTGTATGAGGAAGAGGTACAATGTTTCAACTCCGACCTATTTACTGTTGAATCTGATCACGTCTGCGCACTGGTGAATGGTGTAGACATGGTTATGGATTCTGCTGTACTAGGAGAGATACTCAAAGTCCCTGCTCAAGGATTTTTATCTGTTTCAGGTGCCTGCACCTCTAATTTAGGCATGCTATTATCAAAGAAAGAGTAGTGCAACAAGGGAAACAGGTACATAAGAAGGCATTGCTTCATGTTTACCAGTTCCTATTTGAGTTAGTCAATAAGGTACTGTTTCCTCGTGCTGAGAGGAGATCCATCACCTCCAAGGATGATTTGTTTTTGATGGAAGCACTGGATGGGTTCAAAACTGTTAATTTGCCTGCTATATTGATTGAGCATATGCAGAAGGTGGCAGAATTCAAAGATGGCAACCATGGTCTTCCTTATGGATTTCTCCTTACGCGAGTGTTCAAATATTTTAAAGTACCTTTGGGACAGCCAAAAACAGGGACCAAGAAGTAGACCTTCTCTAAGACTACACTAGAGGAGTGTGAGTGCATTGAAAAGTGGAGGAGTAGGCATCACTTCAACGATCTCCCAGCTCATAAATGCTCAGAAACGTACTACTAAAGAGATCAAGAAGTTAAAGGATCAGAATGCCATATTAGAGACTCAGCTCAGTCAGGCCTAGGAAGCACGAGGGTCTTCCAGTTCTTCCAACTTGGAGGTTGCTCGTCTGACCAAGGAGAATGCTGATCTCAGGCAACAAGTTGAGAACCTGAAGGAGAAACTGTTCGCTGAGCAAATAGCCGCCAATGCCAGGATAGATCCTGTTCTCAAAACTCTTGTTGCCTCTTCCAAGTACTCTTCCTCTAGTGTCCCCTAAGCATATCCCTCAGTGACCAGTGTCTCAGTGTGTCTCTCTTTTGAAGTGTTTTGATGATGTATGTGGTGGTTGTTTTTTTTTTTTTTTTGGTTTGCGGATGGAAATCACTAGTACTGCTCCTATTGTAAACAGTCCAACTTTGTTTTTGTTTTATAATGCAAGCTTTACTTCTTTTGATGCAAATGATTATGTCTCTCTAGTTCTCTTTTCTGTCATGTTTGTGTGCACACAAGTGGCATGAGTTAACTAATCTACACTTCTTTATGCTATTTTCTTGTTTGTGTGTTTTTAATGATGCCAACGGAGGGAAGATAATTGGGAATTAAGAAGAAGTTGTGCACTGATTAAGGGGGAAGCACAAAGTCAGGGGGAACTTGTGAGGTTCCTGCTGCATTATCTGGTTTTTGTAGCTCTAGGCGGGATTATAAATTTTTATGTTTGTCATCATCAAAAAGGGGGAAATTTATGGGTTCCATGTACCTTTGTTTTATGTTTTGATGATCTAAGAAACTTATTGTCAAGAACCAGATAAGGAACCTGATACACACTTGGTACACAGCTCGAACACCTGACTCAAGCTAATGAGTTTTGCTATAACTTTAGAAGATATAGAATCAACATAGGGAATTGATGACCTTGGGTTCCTCTGTCAATAGTACGAAGTGAGCTCTCCACAGCTGGAAAGTAACTGCGTGCACTGTTCACTCAAATAGTACAGCACAATGCAGTAGTCACTTCCACTGGGAAGGACCTTGTACCACTTAAGTGATTATATCATTCAAGTGATGTCATCCAAGTTTTACTAACATTAATCTTATAACAAAACATCACTTGAAAACTTGAGAATTCATTCAAGCACTCCAAGCATTTGATAATTAAGCATTCAATTCTCAAGTGCATCAAAAACAAAGTACATCATAGCTACGGACCAGTTCCCACAACAAGTCTTTGTATGTCTTTAGTTAAGTTGTAACTTTGTAATTGTTCTTCATGGTAATTCCTACTTTTCTTGTATAAAAGCAGTAATTAGGAAACCTTTGTAAACCATAAACTTAAGTGATTGGGTCGTGACTAGAGTTAGTCATGTGTTGAAGTCTTTGTAATAGGTGTATTGCAAATTGGCTTATAATAGGTGTATAACAAGTTAGTGAGTGATTAAGAGTTTAATTCCTAGGTTGCATAGGTTGTAACTATCACGACCCCAAATCCTAACCGGCCGTGATGGCTCCTATCGTGGAACTAGGCTAGCCGACTACCGGGTGTTCACAATTTCTTTTCAAAATCCCATTAAAGTTTCAAGGAATTTATAACAATATACAGAAAGTTCTTAATATAATAGGCAATTTTTATATACAGTACTGCCATCCCCAAAACCCGGAGCCAACATGTCACGAGCATCTAGTGAAATAAGATAAAATAAAGTATTAAGATACAAAACTCCGAATCAAGATAAATACAATAGGAAGGGATAGCAGAGATGCTGCAAACGTTGAGCAGCTACCTCTATATCCCCATGATCCGGCTCCACTGCGATATATATATGAGCTAATGCTCGATCTCTACTTCTGAATCTGCACACATAGGTGCGGGGAGTAATGTGAGTACGCCAACTCAGTAGTAATGGATATAAATCAGGTCTAAGCAGCAAGAAACACATAAAATAAATGTCATCAAATCACAAGTGGCACAACCTTTATTTCCAACAATATAACATAGATATGTGAAATCATCATGCCTTAAAATCATCATCAGAAAAATCTTTTAAAGAATGCATGTGTTTAACAACTTCAAACCGAAAGATTTAGTATGCAAATGGAAGCACTAAAATCATAAGTATCCCCTCGGGCAAAACATGTATCATAATCAGCCCCTCGGGCATGCCTCACAGTCACTCATAATCATCCCCTCGGGCATACCTCACATCCACTCATGCCTCCCAATTACTGGTCACTCGGCCTCCCAATCACTTGACACTCAGCACTCGGTGCGTTCACTGGGGGTGTGTACAGACTCCGGAGGGGCTTCTTCAGCCCAAGCGCTAATATCACTCGGTACCTCATCATCACTCTTGGCCCTCGGCCACAATCAACGCCTCACAATCACTCTGGCCCTTGGCCACACTCAGCAGAACCACTCGAAAGGCCCCTCGGGCGAATCAGTAAAACAAGGTACTCGACCCAAAACATTAGTTTAAATCTCAAAGTGGTGTAAATCATGCTGAGTTTTTAAAAAATAGTATGCACAAAGATGCTGAGTAAAACCATCAACAGGTAGTGAGGAAAACGGCAGTAAAGAACCCTCAAAGGGTTTAAACAGATCGGCACGAGGCCCCAAACACAGCTTATAGCCCTAATAGTTAATAAATCTTTAGAACATAATTTAACATAAGGTTTGAGTGAATATGCAACTCATTAGTTGCTGCGGAGAGGACCTAATCCAATCCAAAAATCAGTACGCGCCACATACTCATCATCTGACATGTGCGCCTTTCTAAAAGCAGTCTATACCCTCAGGAAAAGATTTATAACCATTACTTACCTCTACCGGGCCACAACACTAGTCCGCTATGCTCATGCCCCTAAAATTGGCTCCCGATTGCTCCGAATCTAGCCAAAACCAGTTCAACAGCATCAATATATACTCAAGGAACACAACCAAATAGAAAATTATCAATTTACACAAGAATCTCGAAATTCAGCAAAACCCGAACCCTAGGCCCACATCTCGGAATCCGATAATTTTTACATCACTAGAAACCTCGTCTTCCCACGATTCCATACATACCAAGAACACTAAAATCGGACCATAATTGCCCACTCAAATTCTCAAAAGAATAATAAATTTCCCATGGACCCTTCTTCCCCAACTTGGTTAAATTTCCAGAAATTTTGTGGTTTAATCACTTAAGAATTGACATAAAAATGAGTTATGAAGTTAAGAACCTTACCTCAAAGTGATTTCCCTAGATTCCCCTTCAATTCCCTCTAAACAGCTCTCAAGCTCGCATGCAAGATGAAGAAAAATGACAACCAAATTCGCACTTCCGGCCTTTTAAACATTCTTCCCAGCTAAAATAATTCCTTCACTGCGATCGCAAACATCGGCACACGATCGCGAAGAACAAACTTGCTGCCCCATTAATTTACCTTACGCGATCGCAGACAACCTCACACGATCGCGATTCATCAAGACTTAAACCCACGCGCCCTTTTAACTCTACGCGATCGCAAACAAGACCACCCGATCACACTGACCAAACAATCATACTCACGCGATTGCAAACCATTCCACGCAATCGTGATTAACAAAAATCCTGCCTCACCAATTAACCCTACGCGATCGCGAACATCCTCACGCGATCGCGTAGAAGGAAACCAGAACCTTACACCAGCAGCAATCTGCCCAGATTTCTAGCCAAAAGGTGGTCCGTTAACTATCTGAAACACACCCGAGGCACTCGAGGCCTCAACCAAACATACCAACATATCCCATAACATCATTCAAACTTAGTCGAGCCTTCGAAACACCAAAAACAACACAAAAACACTAAATTTACATCAAATTCAAGCCTAAGAACTTTGAAACTTCCAAATCTCGCCAACTACGTCGAAACCAACCAAAACACCTCCGATTATCCTTAAATTTTGCAGACATATCCAAAATGACATTACGAAACTGTTCCAACTTCCGGAATTCCATTCCGACCTCGATAGCCTATTTTCCAATGCCGACCGAAAATCGCCAAAAACTAACTTTTGCCAATTCAAGCCTAATTCTTCACCGGACATCACAAAAATATTCTGAACACACTCCTAAGTCCCAAATCACCTAACGAAGCTATCCGAGACATAAAGTCAGCATTCCGAGGTCGTTCGCCAATAAGTCAACTCTCAGTTGACTTTCTCAATTAGGCTAACTTGAGAGACTAATTGCCTCAATGGTCACCATGACCACTCTGAACCTGTACCAACCGACCCAACACACATAAATGAATCTGAACCACATAACATGAAGCAGAAACGGGAAAAATGGGATAAATCTCAAGGAACGACTGGCCGGGTCATTACATCCTCCCCCACTTAAACATACGTTCGAACGTTCCAAGAGTTGTTTCTAACACTAACAAACTGTTACGCATCGTACCATGCACATACTCGGGGGTGATCCCACGTCACCCTATCCCATATATGTCCAATAACACAATGCCGTTGAAATTTCGAAATCCAAATCCTGGCCCATAACTTTAGAACCAAATTCCCACTTCTGAAATGATATATAAGATAAAAATTTCCATAATTATAAACTGGACAACTCTGAACATGCTGAATCAAGCCATATACGTACCCCAGATGAAATCGCATAATACACCAAGTGACTCAAACGCTCATAGAAATAACTCCTAACCTGAATAACTGCTCAGAACAACCCAATACTGGTACACCACCTCTTATCAAGAAATGCCTCGCTCTAACACTTCCACACACTGCCGAAATGAAAGAAGCACATAGAACTAACAACCATTCATCCGATCAGCCAAACATGAAACTCCTCCTTCCCTAAAAGGAATTATAGCAGATTTCTAAGCCGACTCCCGACATTTATCCTTCCAACTATGCTGCAGGAAATTCTGGAGATGTTCATCTTAGGTCTAATGACCTCCTCTCATCCATCACAACCACCCTGTTAACATGACACTAACCATTCAACACCTCGTTACAATTCGAAGCTAAAATCTGTGCAACTTGGTCACTTAACAACAACTTCCCAATGCAATCAAATTATATAAAAGATCCACACGAGAGGACTATCCTACCATTAACAATTACCATCACCTTATCATACCAATAGCCTGACACACACTGTAATCAACACACATGAATCTGATGCCAAAGGTCATACCCCTACATAACTCCGCTAAACTGTGATCTCATCTAACCGCTGGTCCACTTGGGATATTTCAAGACACCTTGTCCAAAAAATCAATAACCATTCGAAATTCGACATCAAGTACTCAAAGTGCATTTCCATAACCACGGGGGAAATTGGACGATACCATGCCACCCGGAACAGAAGGTATATAACCAACATGCCTCAATCCCGCAACACCCAATTAGAACCTCACCATATGTACATATAACCAATAATCACCCTCGCAACACCGAAGGGGTAACTCATAGCTCACTCCAGAAGATGAACAACTCAATCACAATCGAATGGTGCATTTCTCAATATTAGAAACTCAAAGCCAATAATTTCTACCCAGTGCAGAACACGCACCCATATTAGCCTACTAGTGATCCTAAATTAACTCTGATCACCCATAACAGATAGATAACTTACCGAAAAAGTCCATAAGGAAAGAATCATGGTATACACTAACATCTGATTGGCTCAGCTCGCATCTCTACAGTCCATTACCACACAATATGATGTTTATGAGAACTCTCAGTCTCGAAGCCCATGAGACGTACGGATTACCATATCTGATCACAACTCCACCGCTTGAATATATAAGACATCCCAAATACTCATCCATTCCACGGGGAATACCCCTATAATTCTTCCGTTCACCAAGCAACCTTGAATATCAACCGTGAATCCAATAATAGGGCGCCGCGATACCAATGAAGTACCCTTGATTCAACACATTGCTCTTTCTGAAATATATACCCTCATCAAGTCGCACCAATTAGTGATATCATCCACCTGGTCATATGAAACTGCCCATGCTGCCTAAGAATTTATGACCTTCCTTCCAGAACCAAACCGTGACCTCACATATGCAAATCTTAACACTGCCCAACCTACCGCACATGCCATGCAAACCTAGAAAAAATGTGGGAACTTCGTGGCCCCTTCTAAGCCATAAGCAACTACGTACCCAACTAGACGAGAATTTCTCAATATTAGAAACTCAAAGCCAATAATTTCGACCCGGTGCAGAACACGCACCCATATTAGCCTACTAGTGATCCTAAATTGACTCTGATCACCCATAACAGATAGATAACTTACCGAAAAAGTTCATAAGGACAAAATAATGGTACATACTAACATCTGACAGGATCAGCTCGTATCTCTACAGTCCATTACCACACAATATGATGTTTATGAGAACTCTCAGTCTCGAAGCCCATGAGACGTACGGATTACCATATCTGATCACAACTCCACCGCTTGAATACATAAGACATCCAAAATACTCATCCATTCCACGAGGAATACCCCTATAATCCTTTCGTTCACCAAGCAACCTGGAATATCAACCGTCGATCCAACAATAGGGAACCGCGATACCAACGAAGTACCCTTAATTCAACACATTGCTCTTTCTGAAATATATACCCTCATCAAGTCGCACTAATTAGTGATATCATCCACCTGGTCATATGAAACTGCCCATGTTGCCTAAGAATTTATGACCTTCCTTCCAAAACCAAACCGTGACCTAACATATGCAAATCTCAACTCTGCCCAACCTACCGCACATGCCATGCCAACCTAGAAAAAATGCGGGAACTCTGTGGCCCCTTCTAATCCATAAGCAACTACGTACCCAACTAGACGAGAATTTCCATTTGATCTCATTTAGAGACAACTCACTACACACCACAAAAAATATGCACCCTTAACCGCGGTAGAAATCACCAGGAATTATCCGAAATCCCCTATGCGCAACACCAACCCATCAGGACTGAATTATTCTAACTCAACCAACTACGCAGGTCACCAAAAATCCAAGAGCATTGCTAAGAAACACCCAAAAAAAACTCGTAACCTTAAGATCAACCAAAGAACTAATTGTATCCCTTACCATGTCGATCCATCCTACTACCAAATCGCCCTATTTACCCAGGTTTCTTCTGACTTACCTTCAAATTGATACTTCTTCCTGCGTAAAATGACAAATTTGCAACCTAGACTCACCACCCACGACCCAAGTATAATACCATAATGTCTAAGGCTCATAAGCCGCCGAATACTCTCTCAAATATCCCTAATTTCACCACATTAGAAAAACTTACCTTGAAGAGACTCCTGCAAGTCTAAACATATTACCTTTACCTTCCTGATACCGATATGTAGAATAACACAACTCTTGACATCCTCTAAAGCAAAATCTCAATCGCACTGACCAAATATATAGAATCGACCTGACCCGTTTGCACACTAACATACTAGGAAAGTGATCCACTTACTTGAAACCACATGCAAATTCATACACTACGCATACTACACCTTTTACAATTTCCACTAAATCATTCGATAGAAACCAATTACCCAAACAAGTACATTACAACATATATCCAAGAAATTTCCATTACTCGTGATATTCCCAGACCCCATACCTGCAGGTCATAACTGATTTACCACTATACCTCGAACTGAAACGAATACCACACTTAATCGTGCAATCAACTTATCAATAACGAACTCCTCCACTTGGATCAAAGCCAAGGATCAAGACAAACAAGACTATGCCCACACATTAACACTGCCACCATGCTGCGGTGGGATTCAACTAAATCCTTCATAAGCTTATATGACCCAAACCATCAAACACTCAAATTATTTTCCAATCTTGCATCCACCATTGCCACAGTCATGCCAACTTCAACAAGCGGCCTAAACTCCAATTACAACATATCTTTTACTGGTAGAAGACAACTTATTATAGAACTACATAGGGACCACACGCTCTGGGACAACCCGCATGAGGTACCCTTGCTCGCTTAGACTCAATTTCTATCTTCACATACACTTTTGAAGACCAAAACTATCACGCAATAACTACACCTTCCTACATCTGAACACAACCAATGCCTACCCTCGAGGCATCACATTACGCGGTAAAAACCTGAAGCTGATGGCAGAACTAACACTGGAGCGGCGGTCACAGAAATCTCGACCTTCTGGAAGCTCCACCCACACCTGACTGACCACATGGATACCCTCACTGGACACCACGTGTCCCAAGAATGCTACTGAACTGAGCCAAACTTCATACTCGGAGAATTGGCATATAGCCTTTCCTCCCTGAATCCTTATAATGCCATCCTCAGATACTGAGTTTGCTACTCCCGGCTACGCGGATATGCCAGGACGCCATCAATGAATACAATAACAAGGAGCGCTAATACGGCTGGAATGCACCTTCAATCAAATACATCAACGTTACTGGGAAAATGATCAACTCAGAAGACATTGCCAGGACGCCATCAATGAATACAATAACAAGGAGTGCTAATACGGATGGAATGCACCGTCAATCAAATACATCAACGTTATTGGGAAAACGATCAACTCAGAAGACATTGCCAGGAAATCATAACTCAACAGAGAAATCCGCTTCACTCCACAACTACACAACATGAGAGGTCTTCCAACATACTCACAACTCAGGCCATATACCAATCGAGACAGAAATCAAACACTCAATAAATCTTACCACATTTCCAGCCAACCCTTTCGACACATTTCACAGTCTCAACACATCTAACCATCAATTCACACCGACCGTATAGGCATCTAGTCACCAATTCTCATCAATAAGAACATGAATGGACATATAAGTCCCCAATTACATGCGCTCACACAACGAGAATATCGGAAATCAAGCCACTGAATAAATTCGGCCTCAAGTCCTCTAGACTTGCCCATTACCAACATGCCAAAATCACATCTCACCTATGGAATCCACACGCTATCGATGCACAGCTGATACCAGGCGCTCTCGGGCACGCTATAATTCATGGAAGGAATTCAAGAGTTATGCTCTTTGCTGAATACAATGGATTCGCATGACAAGAAGTTTAAAAATGTGAGATTTTCCTAAGGGTTCCGCAGACTCTCGAAGATAAGTACAGATGTCTCCGTACCGATCCGCAAGACTCTACTAAACCTGCTCATGACCATTGAGTCCTATGTTACCTAGTGCTCTGATACCAAGCTGTAATGACCCCAAATCCTAAACGGCCGTGATGACGCCTATCGTGGAACTAGGCTAGCCGACTACCGCGTGTTCACAATTTCTTTTGAAAATCTCATTAAAGTTTCCAGGAATTCATAACACTATACAGATATTTCTTAATATAGTAGGCGGTTTTTATATACAGTACTGCCGTCCCCAAAACCCGGAGCCAACATGTCATGAGCATCTAGTGAAATAAGACAAAATAAAGTATTAAGATACAAAACTCCAAATTAAAGATAAATACAATAGGAACAGAAAGCAGAGATGTTGCGAACGCTGAGAAGCTACCTCTATATCCCCACGATCCGGCTCCGCTGCGATATATATATTAGCTAATGCTTGATCTCAGCTCCTGAATCTGCACACAGAGGTGCAGGGAGTAATGTGAGTACTCCAACTCAGTAGTAATAGAGATAAATCAGGTCTAAGCAGCAAGAAACACATAAAATCAATGTCATCAAATCACAAGTGGCACAGCCTTTCTTTCCAACAGTATAACATAGATATGTGAAATCATCATGCCTTAAAATCATCTTCAGAAAAATCCTTTAAAGAATGGATATGTTTAACAAATTCAAACCGAACGATATAGTATGCAAATGGAAGTAGTAAAATCATAAGTAGCCCCTCGGGCATGCCTCACAGTCACACATAATCAGCCCCTCGGGCATACCTCACATCCACTCATGCCTCCCAATCACTCGTCACTCGGCACTCGGTGCGCTCACTAGGGGTGTGTACAGAGTTCGGAGGGGCTCCTTCAGCCCAAGCGCTAATATCACTCAGCAACTCACCATCACTCTTGGCCCTCTGCCACACTCATCACCTCACAATCACTCTGGCCCTCGGCCACACTCAGCAGAACCACTCGAAAGGCCACTAGGGCGAATTAGTAAAACAGCGTAGTCGACCCAAAACATCAGTTTAAATCTCAAAGTGGTGTAAATCATGCTTAGTTTTTAAAAAAAAGTATGCACAATGATGCTGAGTAAAACCATCAACAGGTAGTGAGGGAAACGACAGTAAAGCACCCTCAAAGGGTATAAGCAGATCGGCACGAGGCCCCAAACACGGCTTATAGCCCAAATAGTACGCGCCACATACGCGTCATCTGACATGTGCGCCTTCCTAAATTCAGTGTGAAAATATGTAGTCCGGGGTTCCATACCCTCAAGACAAGATTTATAACCATTACTTACCTCTACCGGGCCACAACACTAGTCAGCTATGCTCATGCCCCTCAAATTGGATCCTGATTGCTCCAAATCTAGCTAAAAGCAATTCAACATCATCAATATATACTCAAGGAACACAACCCAATAGAAAATTATCAATTTACACAAGAATCTAGAAATTCGGCCGAACCCGAGCCCCGGGCCCACATCTCGAAATCTGATAATTTTTACATCACTAGAAACCTCGTCTTCCCAAGATTCCATACGTACCAAGAACACTACAATCGGACAATAATTTCCCACTCAAATTCTCAAACGAAAAAATAAATTTCCCATGGACCCCAACTTGGTTAAATTTCCAGAAATTTTGTGGTTTAATCACTTAAGAATTGACATAAAAACGAGCTATGAAGTTAAGAACCTTACCTCCAAGTGATTTCCCTTGATTCCCCTTCAATTCCCTCTCAAAATCTCTCAAGCTCGCATGCAAAATGGAGAAAAATGACAACCAAATTCGCACTTCCGGCTTTTAAACATTCTGCCCAGCTAAAATAATTCTTTCACTGCGATCGCAAACATCGGCACGCGATCACGAAGAAAAAACTTGCTGCCCCATCAATTTACCTTACGCGATCACAGACAACCTCACGCGATCGCGATTTATCAAGACTTAAACCCACGCGCCCTTTTAACTCTACGCGATCACAAACAAGACCACGCGATCACACTGACCAAACACTCATACTCACGATATCGCAAACCATTCCACGCGACCGCGATTAACAAAAATCCTGCCTCACAAATTAACCCTACGCGATCGCAAACATCCTCAGGCGATAGCGTAGAAGGAAACCAGAACCTTACACCAACAGCAATCTGCCCAGATTTCAAGCCAAAAGCTAGTCCGTTAACTATCCGAAACACACCCGAGGCACTCGGGGCCTCATCCAAACATACCAACATATCCCATAACATCATTCAAACTTAGTCGAGCCTTGGAAACACAAAATACAACACGAATACAGCAAATTTACATCAAATTCAACCCTAAGAACTTTGAAACTTCCAAATCTCTCCAACTACGCCGAAACCAACCAAAACACCTCCGATTATCCTAAAATTTTGCAGACATATCCAAAATGATATTACAAAACTGTTCCAACTTCCGGAATTCCATTCCGATCTCGATAGCCCATTTTCCACTGCCGACCGGAAATCGCCAAAAACTAAATTTCGCCAATTCAAGCCTAATTCTTCACCGGACATCACAAAAATAATCTGAACACATTCCTAAGTCCCAAATCACCTAACGAAGCTATCCGAGCAATAAAATCCGCATTCTGAGGTCGTTCACAATACGTCAACTCTCAGTTGACTTTCTCAACTATTAGGCTACCTTGAGAGACTAATTACCTCAATGCTAACCATGACCACTCTGAACCTAGACCAACCGACCCAACACACATAAATGAAGCTTAACCACATAAAATGAAGAAAAAACAGGGAAAATGAGGTAAATATCACGGAACGATCGGCCGGGTCATTACAGTAATCTAAAAGGTTTCCTACAAGTGTAGGTCGTCGTTTTAAATCTCATTCAGCCGGGAATTTTCCATGTAAAAGTTCCCAACAGTATGTACTTACTGCCTTGCAAGTATAATCTGTAGAAACTACTATAGGACATGGTCACTATATAGTTTGGACTCATATATTCCTTCAAAACTTCTCTGCTAAGTGGGATGGGCCACATATCATACAAGAGGTATACTCAAGTGGAACTTACAAGATAATTGACTCATAAGGTTTGGGGATTGACCCTATCAACGGGAAATTCAGGAAGAGATGCTATCCTTGAAGAAAAAAAATACTCTTCTTCACGCATGAGCATAAACTGCATGTTACTCCTGGGCCGAAAGAGTATAAATTGTGCACGGTCCAAAAAAAAGAGTCTGCTAGGTTGAAAACCTCGAAAGAGGCGGCCTAGGCAAAAGTTAGGACATTAAAAAAAACTCACCCTTTTCATACTACGGTATGACTTGATCTTCTTCACCGAGGTACGTAGGCAGCTTAGAGTTTCATTCTAAGTTCAGTCATATGAGTTCAAAAATACATATTACCCAAGGCATTATTCAAATGAGGTATGATGGAATATACTTCACTTTATTGACACTTGAAAATTAGGTGTACATGTATTCATTCGTTGAACCCTCTATCTTGCCTTGAGGTCTTTGATGGAACGATTGTAGTTTCATTAATAAGAGACTAAATATTCAAGTTGAAGTCTCCGATTCTAATTCAAGTTGATTTTTCCAGGTCTGTTACATCATCAATTTGAAGTGTTTAAGCCGACTAGATAAGTTACAGTCTTCAAATCCGCCAAGTCTTCAAATCCATAAATTACTTTTTTTTTTAAATCAAGAACAAAAGGGAACATTAATGAGAACGCGCAATATAAAGTGAAGCGAATGATATTTTATTGCTGATGAGAACATCTACTAAATAATCGAATGCAAAAAGTAAGGGAAAAACAAATAAAGTAGTGTTTATAGTCTAATATAAGCACAACTTGTAGTTGGCCAAATGTTTGAACATAGGTTCCAAGTATTTCTTCGTCTTCTCCAAACTGGAAAAGTCATCAGCAGTCAACAAGGCATTGCAGCATGCGTCATACTTCTTTCTAGTAGTTGAGGCTCCTAACTTGGCTTCTTCAACTTCTTTCTAAACAACTTCTAAAAGGGCTTCTAAGTTCTTCTCTTTTTCACAGAGCTTCTTTATCTTCTCTTTCATTGTAATTAGGGACTGACAGATAAATGAAACTTCTCTAACCTTCTCTTCTTCTTCAATCATGGCATTTGTAAGGTGTACATGAACCTCTGATATTGCAGTCTCTTCAACCTTCTCAGGTAAAGTTGATCGTGTCTTGCTATATGAAGGAGCAAGCTCAAAAAGGGACTCCAATCGGTTTCTCAAAGGGGAAATATCCACATCATCCCCATCCCTTGCCTCAAGGATCACTTTAGTATTTTCTTCAGGCTCAAAGACCTTGTCTGCATTGCTACCTTTCAGCTTACACTGAATCGAAGTCTAAAGCTTCAAGATAAACTCTTTTTGAATATCCAAGACAACCTTCTTTCCATCACAAACAGAAGCTACAATTGTTGGCCGTTCACGTAAATCAGAGAACAATTTTGCCCTAACTCTATCATGAGAAATAGAAGTTGACTCTTTATTTGCCTTAGCTATAGAAGATGATTTATGTAGGTTTGGTCCTACTACATACTCACCACTATCTTGTAGCCTTACTCCTTGCAACGCTCCAATGGTATTAACCTTCAAAAATAAAATAAAAATGTAAGAACACTTTAGCAAAGTCATTTGGCCACGGCTAACAAAAACGAAAAGTTTATGTTTTCTTTTACCTTCTCGTTCCGAGTTGTTAGTGTTTGTGAAGGGCTATCAACTCTTTGGACCTCTACAACTCCTTCTGGGTTTGGCCTTTTCTTTTTCCAACATTTATCTCCTTTTCTTTTATCACTCTCCTCTTGGGATAGGCGTTTGTTAAAGGCATTAACGACTACATCAAATGGAATGAGACTTTTGTCAACTGGAGTACGGATCTATTCTCTTTGAACTTCTTTGTGTAGCATGGGTCCGTTGCCTGCGTGCATCTCAACTACCTTAGACTTTAGAGCATGAAGCTTATCAATCACTAAGACATCTTTGTTTCGGTCTGGAAGGGTATTTGTGATTGGCTCTATATTCATCAAAAATCGTAAGTTGTCTTTAAGAAGGCTTCCATGCACACTTTCCCACCAAGATCTATAGTTAGATGACGTAAACTTCTTCATGTTTGACCCAAAAGAAGGAAATATTGTCTTTGGCTTAGATCTAGTCAACACACAAACTCGTGCAAGTCTTAACCCTTTGTCTAATGAGGCCTCATAAAAATCTCGTTTCAAGTGACCAAGGGTGTCTTGATAAAAACCAAATTGGCGGCTAAATCAATGAAGGCTGTAAGGTTCAATAATAAAGTTGACTCTGTCCCTCAAAGGAAGATAATTCAAGTGAATACTCATAAAGAAATTTAACTGGAACTCATCATTCTTGCCATCGTCATAGTATTGGTACGGATTATATCTGTGGGACACACTCGAAATCCGAATAATATTTTCTCCATTATGAATATGCTTCCTTGCCTCCTCTTTACCAATATATCTAGCAGCGCCTTCACCAGAACATGAGGCTATGAGAGGAACAACTGGCCCATGTGCATATAGAAAATGAGTCTAAAAGTAATGGGCTAACCAACCATACACATAACAAGCTGGGAAGAAAGTTTGGGCAGGATCAAGCAACGAGCACTTTGAAATCTCGTTAAAACCCTTATATATTCTAGCTACGACCGGGACCGCAAGGCTGAATCTTCATTTACAAGCAAGATGACACGCGATATTAAAGGTCCTAGGACAAATGAAGTCACCTTCTTTTGAAGGGAGCACAAAAATACATAACGAAAAGATAGAAAAGGAGCCAAGTATGTCTCGTCTTTCTTGTCACCCATAACTCCTAGATTATGGAATAAGGCTTCTTGGACAGTTGACCAATTAACTGCTTCCTCTATGACCCCAGTAATTGTGCGTCGATCAAATGAACAGACTTCTATTCTTTCCTTAATGGAGGCCGAGTGTACTTCATTGCCTTTCTGCAGCAGAACTCTACCCATGTTTTTCACAAAAACCTTTGAATCGTTGCTACCTCCCTCTAGGAGTCGATGGAAGGCATCAAACAAACGCTCATAAGTCTGGGGAAGAAACCTTCTTCCCTTGTTGTACGTGAATGTAAGCTCTTCAACATTTGGCACATATTCCTCGTAAGGAGATCTTGTTATAGGCAGACCGTCGATCTTATATAAACCCCAAAGTGATATGGATAGTTATCCAACATAGGTAAGCAATGTATTGGTAATCGGGCACCATGCCTCACAAAAATCCAGCATAATATTTTTATTACGGTCATATGTGAAGAATGAAGCATATACGGCGTCATAAATTCTTCCACCCTCCAGGGCCAAGTGACACCTACTTAAGACGTCTTCTGCTCATTCCCAGTATCGAGGAACGTAATAAAATTCACCGTTGAACGGCAAATCATTGCCCCGATAAGTTTCTTTGTTAATAATTCGACGCCCCATGCATGGTAAGGTACTTGAGACATTCAAGCACGATAATTAGTTCTGCAAAGCATCCATGTTTTGGGAGGAAGACTATTTTATTCAAGTGTCCAGTATGCCAAATAAGAGGGGTCCCTCAAAGGTACCCATGAAGCTGCATATTCGCCGACTAGTGACCTATCAACTGGTAACCTTGTCTCCACATTGCTTCCTTTATGGTCCGAAATAATAAGTCATTGAGAACTAGAGGAAGAAAGTCTTGAGTGTTTGAAGTAAACCATGTTTAGAATGTAAAAAGAGAGAAAAGTGTTTATTAGCACTTAACTTAGAAATGTAATATTCATGGCCTTAAATTCATAATGGAATGTGTCATATCTCAAGACTAATCCTACCAATCATGAAAAAGGCAAAATCTTTGGCTTGAACGTGTAATGGTCTTTGCCACAGATAAAGAAAGTCAAATTCTCAAATAAAACAAAGTCTTTAGCTCAGACGGTGTAATGGTCTCGCTTCAGATAAAATAAATCTTTGGCTCAGACAGTGTAATGGTCTTTGCCTCAGATAAAACTAAATTCTTTGGCTTAGATGACGTAATGGTCTTTTCCATAGATAAAGAAAGTCATGTTTTCAAATGAAATGAAGTCTTTAGCTCAGACGGTGTAATTGTCTTCGCTTCAGACAATAAATCTTTGGCTTAGACGGTAATGATCTTTGTGTAAGATAAAGTAAATTCTTTGGCTTAGACGGTGTAATGGTCTGTGCCTCTGATAAAACGAAGTTAAATCTACAAACAAGATAAAGTCATTACTTAGACGCCGTAATGGTCTTCACTTCAGACAAAATAAAATATTTGGCTCAGACGGTGTAATGGTTTTCGCTTCAAACAATAAATCTCTGGCTTAGACGGTGTAATGATCTTTGCCTAAGATAAAGTAAAATCTTTGTCTTAGACGGTGTAATGGTCTGTACCTCAGATAAAATGAAGCTAAATCTTAAAACAAGATAAAATAATTAGCATAGACGGCGTAATATCTTCGCTTTAAACAATAAATCTATGGCATAGACGGTGTAATAATTTTTTCCTTAGATAAAGTAAAATCGTTGGTTTAGACGGTGTAATAGTCTATGTCTCTAATAAAATGAATTAAATCTTGAAACTTAAAGTCATTAACTTAGACAGTGTAGTGATCTTCGCTTCGGACAAAGTAACAAAAAGTCTAATGAGCTATTTGATTTTCCTTGGTGGGTGATTAACGTGACTCTCGCAAATTCAGACACTTCCAAATTGCACAAGGGAAGTACATGGACTTGACAAAAAAAAATTCTTCAAAAATCCTCACGTCAGAACTCAATTATAAGACAAGACATTTTGATTTAGCTTTTAAAGATACTTTTAAGAAGATTGAAGGTAAGCAAATGTGCAACATTTAAAGCAGTACAAATTCAATAAAAGAATTCCATGGCATATGATAAAATTTTAATGTGTACAGGAACATGACAAAAGGTTTGTGAAGCTCTCCCACTTAGGTGTCGTTTGGTATGAGGTATAAGAAGGTATAGTGTTGGTATAAAAATTTAATACCACCTTAATACTTTGTTTGGTAAGCAAACCAGTTATAGGTTATCCCAAGATTAAAATTAACACCGGATAACTTATACCTTATAGAGGGTGGGTTAATTAGCACCGGTATAACTTATACATTCTTCTTACAAAATTATGCAATTTTCATATTTAATACAACATACCAAACAGTGGATTAAAAACAATCCCAGCATAAATTATACCAGTATAACTTATCGCGTCATAAGCCGCATTCAAACCAAACCACCCCTTAATGAATATTGTGCTATTTTATTTTTTTTAAAGAAAAAAAGAAGCATGAAACAAAGTTTGTGATAAAAGTCCACGGATATCTTAATGTTGGGTGTTTCTTGCATAAAAGAAGTGAAAGTACAAAAAATGACGTGAGTGACATGAAAGAAGGAAAAGTAAATAGTACAAAAATGATATTGTACATGATATTAAAGTGATGCTGGAAACTAAAGGTGAATAGTACAAAAGGAAATAACATTCTACTGATATTAAAAGTGACATGAAAGAAGGAAAATTGTCATGAAAAGAAGATAATCCAGAATCAAAATGTGGTCTTTTTTGACTCAAACTACTGAAATGTGTGGAATTAGGGTTTCATTATATTGGGGGTGAGGTTGTGGTGGAGAATAACTCAGTAAGCTATAGTTTATCTCCACAGTGTCATGCTAAGTTGCCACTTACAATGGAGTACGATAGATTGATATCGTTGTTATGTAAAAAAATTAGTGTGAGCAAATGTTCGGTGAACCTTAAAGTAACCGGAATATATCCGTATTCTGTCGCTTCGCAAGAGGTTTCTTGTTATGCCTAGTTTAACATCGAGGATGATGAAACTCTGAGTGATTTTTTGAGGACTCCGGATTAATATTGGGAATTTCTTTTGATAAAAATATTTGAAATGTACGTCAAAGTTGAAGACGTTCGCAATAATGAGGTTGCACAAAGTCAAGATATCCTGCAGTCATCATATGGTTATTTTGGAGTAGTTTTAGCCGAGCAGGTTCCGACTGAACGAGTTTGGAGTGATCTAAACTTATCTCCACGGGCGAATAAGGAGCGAGGAAATAATTTCTCTCCAACTTTACATAATCCACAAGACGAGTGGTAAAATTCAATTTCCCTTTGTGTTACGATATTTATTTTTCCTGTATTTAGTTTATATTAACACTCATATATTCCATAGGGGGTACCGGTCAGATATGAATTTTACAAGTTATGAACCAACGCCCAATTGGAATATGCGTAATTCTGGTGTGTTGGATCATGGTAGTCCATCCGCGAGTTATCACCAACATGATAATGTCCATCATGGGATGTCAACACATTAAGATTTGTAAGTGAAGTGATATATCTATATGTAAAGTATTTATCAATTTGAGTAGCTCATTATTTTGTTGGGTGTACAGTGAAAATGAGCAACTTGAAGGTTTTGTCCTGACTCAATTGCCCGAAGACGACATATTTAATCGGGATCTAGAAGATGCACAAATTCAAGAAGAGAACAGTGATTATGACAACAATGCCGATGAGTCTGGAGATGACACACCCTTCCTTGATGAAGGTGGTTATGAGGAGGAAGGTAATGTTGGACCTGATTATATGAGGGAGCATGCTCCACCCCCGTTAGACCAAGAGTGTACGAGTCCCAAATGTTGTTTCATTCAATGGATATTCCCTACCTTGATCATTTTCCAACTATTCCGGAGGTGGATACCCTCACAATGGATATTGACGAAATTCAGACATCAATGTGGGATGAGTCTAGACCAACTATTTTGTCGAAGGGCATGCTTTTTCCAGATAAAGCATGCCTACGCAGGGCGGTGAAAATGTACAACGTAAAAGCGTGTTGTGAGATGACGGTATGGGAGTCAACTCCAGGTGTATACAAAGTTGTTTGTCGTAGATGGTTTATAGGTTTTCATTGGATGCTGCGTCCGAGCAAGAAGAAAACAAATATATGGAAAATGGGTAAATACATTGGCACCCATACTTTTGAAATGGACACATTCAGTGAGAATGACTTCAACTTGGATGTTAACTTGATTTCTCTTGTCTTGATTCCACACATTGAAGCGTCCATAAGGTACAAGACCAAAGAGTGTATTACATTTGTCCACCAGGAATATGGTTTTACCATTACCAAAAGAAAGGAATTTCTCTGGCACAAACGTGCGTTTGAAATTGTGTATGGTAACTTGCATAAGTCATTTTCATCTCTACCCATGTACATGGTGCATTGCAACACTTTAACCCGTGGACCGTTGTTGAATGGAAGCTTAAGAAAATTCTGGGAATACCAGAATATATATATATATATATATATATATATATATATATATTCAAATATGTGTTATGGGCATTTAAACCAGCAATTGATGGTTTTCTACATTGCCGACCGGTAATATCCATAGACGCACGCATGTCTATGGAAAGTATGATATTAAGAAGTTGATCGCCATTGCTCTAGATGCTAATGGAAGTATATTTCCCTTAGATTTTGATATTTGTGCTAATGAACGGCAAGAGACGTGGACACTTTTTTTGAACCAATTGAAAGAGAACATTGTCAAACAGCAATCAGGTATTTGTCTAATATTTGATCGGCATGGTGGTATTATAAGTTCTGCAGAGAACCTGCATGGCAAGAATCGTACGCCTACCACCGTTACTGTGTGAGGCACCTAAAGGCCAATTTATAGAAGGCACATCCCGACAAGGATTTGCATGATTTAATGTGGATGCCTACTACAGATCACCAAGAGTGTAAATTCAGGCGGTACATGGAATCTATCAGGCAGGAAGATGAGGGAGCCTATCGTTGGTTGATGTGACATAAGCTGAAAAGTGGACTTTGCATGCGGATGGTGGAAAAAGAAGTGGAATTCTGATTACAAATGTGTCAAGAGTCTTTCAGCGTGTTATTGAAGTCTGCACGAGGATTGCATGTCACTGCCATGGTGTGGATGTCATTCAAGCATATGGCGTAGAGGTTTGTTGAAAGCGCTACAACTGCAACATCATTGATGGAACAGGGTGTTGAATTTATGCCACTACCAATGAATAGATTTGAGAAATATAGGTGGCGAGCACATTGGCATTCATATTTACTGTATCGCCACGAGCGAAATGTTTTTGAAGTTTGCACCGCTAACCATCAAAATCGGAGAATTAATGTACACACCATAAATGAATCGAGAAGGTTATGATCTTGTGGGAAATGGTCCATCTACCAAATGCCATGATCACACGCTATCGAGTGCTTTCAACATACAGGTTTAGGGCCAACCAACTACGTTGATAAAGAATATAGTGTTGTTGCATACTTAAACACCTATAGTGGGCAGGTGCAACAAGTGGGTGGTGAGCATTATTGCCCGCTGGAACCATTTAAAATGGTATGTAACAAAGAGTTTTTGCGTGAGCAACAATTGCAAAAAAAAACGCGTATACGAAACCAAATGGATGTTGGTGATACCGTTTATGCACACAAATGTAGCATATGCTCGCATATAGGACACGGCCATCATAAATGTCCTTCAGGTGGTTTAGGTGGCAGTGATAATCCAGCTACAGGTGGAAGTTCATCTAATGTGACCAACCATCAAGGATACACGTAGTGTTTTGTTTCTGTAATGTGGTTGTAATACGTGTATGTACTTGTTTATCTTGCAGAATGTATGAAACAAAATTATATTTCCGTTGTTGTTAAATCTTATTGATACTTAACATAATCATATAGATAAACAATCTAAAATACTTCAATGCAGTAAATTAATGAATTTCTCCCTCCCCTTCATGTTATCAAAAATAATATTGGATTAAAAAACAAAACTTATTACGTTGACTTTCGAATTTCAATATGGCCACCATTATATCGAAGGCGAAAATTATCAGAAAGATGTTAGATAATATATATATATATATATATAAGAAATTAGTCCTAGTCCTGAATGTAATAGGATTACGTTACGTATTACGTATACTTATAAATAGGGCTCAGTGTTAAATAGTTAAAACATCAATAACATTTTTCCGGTGTAACATCCGGGAAACAAAACCCAATCAAAAAGAGTCATCATGCTTTAATTCTGGCTACCTTTTTAGGGATGAAGTATTTATATTTAACACGCAAAGCATAGCGCGGTTAAATACTACATTATGTGTGTTGTCTTATCGACCTGAAAAGCTGCCCCCTACAAAAGCTTTCTTCTGGAAAAGCTGTATTGTACCCAAAAAAATCTTTAACACGCGAAGCATAGCTCGGTTAAATACTACGTTATGTATGTTGTCTTGTCGACCTGAAAAGTTGCCCGCCTGCAAAAGCTATTTTATGAAAAAGTTGTATTGTACCCGAAAGAATCTTTAACACACGAAGCATAGCGCGATTAAATACAACGTTATGTGTGTTGTCTTGTCGACCTGAAAAGCTGACCGCCTATAAAAGCTATCTTTTGGAAAAGTTGTATTGTACCCGAAAGAATCTTTGACACGCAAAGCATAGTGCGGTTAAATACTAAGTTTTTTGAGTTGTCTTGCCTATAAATAACTAGCGCATTTTAGTTATTATCTACGCTTAACCAAAACAAATAGCAAAACTTTCCATAATTTTTTTATTTTTCTTGCATTAGCAAATGTCTGAACACAATGACAAACCAAGGTGCTATTCTGGCAAACACTGTATAATAAAGTCATTGATGTGTGGCTAGAATTCGTGATTTTAAGCATTATATACCTCGCATTTTATGAGTTTTAATGATAAAATACACGTCATATGTGCCTAATAGGGTTTATTTTATGTGTAGGTGAATTGGAAATGGAAACGGGGCTAAACGGATGCAAATACGTCGAAGAATACGCGAGAGGGGACACCCGGGGGATCGCCAGGCGCCAAGCCAAACAGCCTGGGGCAGCCTGGCGTTACCCAGGCGTTAGACCCATAACGCCTGGGGGGACCAGGCGTTACCCAGGCCTTAGGGCTGTAACGCCTGGCCCTGCCTGGCTTTACCCAGGCTTTAGGGCTGAAACGCCTGGGCCCCGGGACAGTGAAAAACCGAGTTTTGACGGGTTTTAAGTGTTTCCAAGTTAGAATAGAAGTCTTGGAGATGTTTAGGGTTCATTCTAAACATATAAATAGACCCAAAAACATCACATTAAGGGTTTTGATGCAGAATTTCGTGGGAAGACTTTGGGACAGAGGATTCTACTCAGTTTTTCTTCTCTTCTCTTCTTTTAGTTTTATAGTTTATTCGTTCTAGAGTATTGGGTGTTACATGAATGTTGTAGTTGAAGCTTGAATTATTCTTATTGTTTATCTTAATTGGTTTGTTTATTCAATCTTGTGCTTAATTATTCAATTGCTTGATCACAATTGACTACTATCTACGAATCTAGGGTTGAACTCGGGAGAGGGAATTCTAGATTGCATATAAGATTGGGTAGAGCAAGATCTTAACCCTTCAGGGGAGCGGATTTGCGGTTAGGATAGGAATATACCTAATCGCCTTGCTTGGTTATTATACGGGAATTATTAATGCGTTCTTGTTAATCCTGATTCCATAGGAATATAGGCGTTAGGTTAGCTTGAATAGGCGAGTTGTACTTCGGGAGAAGGCTACGAGCAATATTAACCTCGTCAATCAATAAACCTGATTAGAAGATTTAGGTCGAAAACTCAACGTGATTGTTTAACAACCCATAACTCTAGAATATCAATTTACCTTGAATTCATCTTTAAGTTAGTTGTCTATTTAATCTTTTGATTTACTATTTTAGATTAATTCTAGTTAAATATTTGTTTGAGTTTAGTTTAGTGGATAGTTAATCACAAGTCCCTGTGGGTACGATATCTGGACTTCAAATCCTATATTACTTGTCGACCACGTACACTTGCGTGTGCATTGGGAAATCAACCAACAAGTCATGTTTGTCTGACGGTAATGTTGGGTGCAGATATTGGATGTGTCTAAATAGGTTCAGAGGCAATAACGGAAATTATTGAAATTTTGAGGAAGGGTATGATGAACGCATTAACCAGGAATGCTACAAAGAATCTTTTCAGTATATTTGGAATATGAACGGTGAATACAAACACTGTGAGTCTGAAATGAAACAAGAAATTGCGGCATTGGAAGAGAATCTAAAAGAGGCGGAAGAAGAAAAAAATAAGCTGGAAGAGAAATTTAAGTAGATGGAGTAGAGAATAATAGGCGGTAGTGACTGAACAAACACATGTATGTGTTGAGTGTAGTATTTTATCTTTATGCTTTCCATGTCATGTATTTTCATTAGTTGTATTGAATTTAAATTATGTTATGTTGCTATGTTTGTGTTTGTGTTGTAGTATTAAAATAACGAAGAACCGTAGAAACGAAAACATAGTGCGCATATAATGTAAACAATAGAAATTGTTGCTCTTATTTACTGAATGTCATATTTAAAAATGCGTCCCACAACCTGTGTGATTCAATGCAGCTGCAGGTCAGAGGCGTATCCAAATCCTGCCCGGCTACGCTATGAGGATCATCCTCATCGCATCGCCTCTTTATCACAGGATGTGATGCAACATGATCGTCAGTATGGTTGGCAGGATCGGTAGATAGGGTCATCGGTTCAACAGTAAGCTCCAAAATAATAAGTTATATCAGTATATGAAAATATATATTAGTAATGTATGTGTTAAGTCACTAAAATTTAAATTGTCTAACCATGGTCTCGCCGGGCTCTTGAATATAATCATACGTCACAGCCAGATAAGCATCACACAAAGTTTCTTCCGTGACGGTCGAGGATGAAGACTTAATAAAAAAAACATAAAGATATTTTTGGCTAATCAATGAGATAAAAATAAATTTAAATTTAAAATTAATACAAACATAATTGCGCCTATGATAGATCCCCAGCATCCGTCGATGATGAGCCATAACTCAGTCGGCGCCCACTATCAACATCTCATGTCGGTCGATCCTCAGCAACGGTCGATGGGACTAGAGGATCAGGAAAATATTGATCCTAATCCTCTCATGTAATGCCCATGCCCGTGTCAATAATGGATCTGACGAGGTTATCGGCGAAGTCCCTGGAGTGAGCTGAAGCTGAAGGATGAATGATAGGATACTGTTGTGATTGTAGTGTAGCTCATGGATGTCGCCTGGCTGATCAGCTCAAACATCTTCAACAAGTGCCTCAACGCCCCCTTTCTAGGGACCACCTCCTCGCTGACCCCCACGACCTCGTGGGACACCCCTACCTCATAAGGCACCCTTGCCACGTCGACCACGCTCCGGTGCCACCGGTACCCCACGATGGTACTGGTCTGGCACCACATAAGCAGGCTCGTGTCCTAAGCGCTCAACATCTCGGGCTCGCTGCAGTGCCGCAGTGTCCGGGCAGCCAGCTCTGTAACCTGCTGGCACTCGTGCAAAGTAGCCTCTCCCTCGACGGCATGATGTTGCATCTGCAATTCAAAATGGTGGAACAAATGTAGGCCAATAGCATGCACAACATGTAAAATATAAATTACGAAACGCTAGGTTAAAGATATGAGTAAGTATACCAAATAACATACCAGTGCCTTGTGCCTCCCGGCGTATTGAACGTACCGACCGCCAACGCGATAAATGGGATTCCCGTTGAAAAGACAGGTAACGTTTTTTACTAGCCCATATAATCATGCTCAGTATCTTTCCAGCACGGTTAAGTGGGGGGACCAAGTCAAGTCGCCGGTCCCAAGTATCAATATGTACATCTAGCCATGCCATATATGCCTTGTCCACCCTGGAACGATCATCCCGCTGGAAATGTGTGGTATTCCAGGCGAGCAGTGGCGGTACAAGCTGTGGGCGACGAAACTGGTGAAATACCCGCTCAGTGGAATGATGCTCCAAAATATCAAGGCACTTTAACGGGACAGTAAATCTCCAAATAAGTCGGACAGCCGAGCAATAATCTAGCAAGCAAGATATTAGCTCGTCGTTGTATGGCCTCCAAATGAACTATTAAGTAACAATAGAAAATGTGAACATATGCAACACATATGAAACCAAGCCAAGTAAACTTAGGTATACATTTACCTGTGAGCCCTCCAACAAATCAAACAAATCCCTGCACAAGGGGAGATTATAACGGGCCTCGTACTCTCATCCATATCCTCACCTATAAACCGTCCTCCAAGCTAGAGGGAGAAACGGAGGTGGTGCACCCGGATTTAATGGTGGTAGAGGTTGCTGCAACTGCAGGAAGCGCTCCTAGGCCCAACCTTAACATACAAAGTAGACGTAAAATTTAAGGGTATGTTATAATGAATAGAGTATTCGAATATGTTTTCACTTGTAGCAGCGACAAAAATCCAGCAACATCACGTTGGGTGCCCATGCTCGCCTGGAACATCTGCTTGTACAAGTAGCTGAGAACAGCAGCACCTCAACTGTATTGTAGTAAATCATCTAGCTGCTCAAGATGATGAAGAAATCTCAAGCTGACTAGGTTACCCGAAGTGTTCGGGAACAAGACCGCTCCAAACAAAAGGAGTAGGGGCAACCTCATGTACCGGTGAATATGAATCTCCGGTGTATCGTATGTGATTTTAGGGTTCAATGACTCCAAATGCTGTCGGATAGTCGTCAATTGCAGGCCATTGGCCCCAATGTCACGACCCAATTTACCCTCTAAAGGCATTGTGTGATGACCTAAAAGGTCGATCCATATATTCTAGCTAGTTCTGTGTTCTGAGGTCGTGAAAACCTCTTTCTATATTACCTCGATTTGCGTGCGCAGTCCAGCCGTGTAACCGGGAGGCCTTTATGTGAAAAAACTGATAAAAATGATATTTTTGTATTAGAAATTTGAATAATGTTGACTTCAGTCAAAGTTTTTGGTAAACGGGTCGTGCCTGTGATTTGACGATCCCGGAGGGTCCGTAGAAAAATATAGGACTTGGGCGTATGCCCGGAAGTCGAATTCCGAGGTCCCAAGTCCGAGAAATGAATTTTTAGAGAAAATTATTTTTTGAAAAATATAAAGGTTTTTGAAAATAAAATTTGAGGTGAACCCTGTGATATCGAGCCCGTATCATGGTTCTGTTGCCCGTTACAAGTTCAATATATTTTATATGTGTTATCTATTAAGTTTGGTAATAAATGGACTTGGTTTGACGTGATTCGGACATTAAATGGAAAATTTGAAGTTTAAAAAGTTTTGAGTAATTTTATGGATTTTGAGGTTTAATTCGATGTTTATGATGTTATTTTGGTGTTTTGATTACTCGAATAGAATTACACTTGTTATGTGCTTAATGGAGTTTATTTCATGTGTAGGTGAATTGGAAATGAAAATGGAGCTAAAGGGATGCAAATACGTCAAAAATACGCAAAAGGAGACGCCCGGGCGATAGCCGGGCGTTTTCCCCATGAAGCCTGGCCCCCCCTGGCGTTAGGGGGGAGCTTACCCCATAAAGCCTGGCCCCCCTGGCGTTAGGGGGGAGTTAGAGCCATAATGCCAGGCCCCCCCTGGCGTTAGGGGGGCGTTAGAGCCATAACGCCAGGCCCCCCTGGCGTTAGGGGGGCGTTAGAGCCCAAACGCCAGGGGTCTCCAGTGTCGCCCAAGTCCGAGTTTGACGAGTTTAAGTGTTTCCCAAGTGAAATAGAAGTCTCCTACACGGTTAGGGTTCATCCTAAACCTATAAATATACTCCTAAAACACAAATAAAGGAGCATTTTAGTGGATTAACAGTAGACAAGAAGAAAATTCCATTGAAGAGCAAGAACATCGATTTCTACATTTAGTAATTCTTATTTTATATTTCCATTATGCAATTTCTTTTAGTTTTGTTTAGTTTAAAAATGAGTAGCTAAGTTTTAATCTAGGGTTGTGGTAGAACCCGTTGGGGATGAA
>ML435272.1:0-83849 GCA_005239525.1 Nicotiana knightiana | reverse complement strand
TAACAAGTATATTTTTTATTATTAATGCGTATAAAATGTATGGTATATCACATGATTCAACTAAGCAATTTAGTCTTGCACCATATGCGTGACAGGATTCTTGACACGTCGAACTAAACGAGTATACGCACGTGTAACTCGTATTGAGGTAATTATTTAGATAATCGAATAATAAGAAACGTTAAAAATACAAATATATCCTAAAAGTGAATAATTAAACAATTTAAGCCAAGTTTAATCATTGAGCGACCGTGCTAGAACCACGGAATTCGGGAGTGCCTAACACCTTCTCCCGGGTTAACAGAATTCCTTACCCGGATTTCTGGTTCGCAGACAATCTAAACAGAGTCAAATTTCCTCGATTTGGGTTTAAGATAAACCGGTGACTTGGAACACCAAATAAACTATTCCAAGTGGCGACTCTAATAACTAAAATAATCCCATTTCGAATAATGTCACTTTAATCGGAAAAACTCCCATATCCCCTTGGGGGTGTATAAAAAAGGAGGTGTGACAAACATAACGAGGGGAAAACAAGACAAATATAGCAACGATTTTATATAGTTAAGGTTGCAACCAAGAAACCAAATAATCCCGGCAAGGGAATCAGCTATAACCAATCTCACTTAGACAATTAACTTCACCAAATAAACTCAGTTTGAACAAATGCTCAGTAAATAGGCAGCATCAAACAATACCATCAACATGCGCGGTCATCAATTAAACCTAAGTAGTACTTAAGAGGAAACTGATTTAAATCACAATGTATGACTCACGGGCATGCTTGACCAACGTATAGATATTCCAATTACTTGTTAGACATTTATAGGGCGAGATTATACTAGTTTTAGTCATATAGGCGGCATATGAAGAAAGATATAGTATAACGGTAGGAAAAACAAAGTCTTCATTTAAGTCAATTAAGATCATAAAAGAAACAAGGAATGCTAGGCAAGTACTTCTAATTTGAGCAGGGAGAGATGAAACTAGAAATCAGGAATTCAAATATAAGAATTTCAATTCATACGCAGGGAACATAAGGACCTAAAAATCCCTAAAGGGCAATCTATTTGCAAATAAGTCCGAGTACGCAGTCGTCACCTCGCGTACGCGGACTACGATGAACATAGAAGACTCAATCCTAAGGGGTATGTCACGACCCAAAATCCACAAGGTCGTGATGGAGCCAGACATCATTGTTAGGCAAGCCAATCATTAATTAATTGAAATAATTTCCTATTTTAACATTTATGAAAAAATATTTCCTTTCACTTTATTACATATTAACAAAATAAATTTGTCAAGTAAACCGATAGTTGAATATACCATTTTAGCAATTATATCCCAACACATCATAGAACCCGGTGTCACAAGTACATGAGCAATTTCTAAGACTTTATACAATCATTACAAAGCTTATCCGAAATAGAAGTTGGACAAGGAGTTTAAAATGAAATAAATACAGTACGAGGGAGACTCTGTCAGTAGCGGATCGCCTCCGGATGATGCAGCTCGCCTAAGTCTCCAAGTCCGCCACATTGCTATGAAAGTACCTGTGCAATGAAAATGCACAAAAAGTGTAGCATGAGTACAAAAACAACGTGTACTCAGTAAGTCGCCCGTCTAACCTCAGAGAGGTAGTGATGAGAGGTCGAATTAGACACTCACTAGGGTCTAACAATTAATTTAACAGTGTAAGATGAACAAGATATGCATGTAAAGGTAGTAAAGCAACATACATACAAGGCACTGAAATCCAAGTAAATACTGGAAGTAAACAAACAGTCCACTTTCTCATTATTTCCCAAATATCTTAAATAAACAATTTCCTATTTGTTTTCCCCCAAATATCATAAATCAACAATTACTTCTTTATTTTCCCCGCAATATATAATCACTTCAAAAATCATGAAAAATATTTAACAGTTTAGCATGCGCACACGGGATAAGGACAACCGGCCTGAGCAATCATAAAAATCATCTCTGTGCACTGCCGAGGGTCTAACGGCCCGAACCATAATATTTCTTTCAATCTCGTCGTGGCGTACGACCCACTCCCATGAGAGTGGGGGAAATAACACTCTACTCGCGGAATGTAAATTGTGAAGCGGTCACATGCGGTCATGCACAATCAACAGTCCATCCCGACTACATCGGGAAAACAAATACACAAGTAAATTACAGATTTCTCTTTTGAAAACCACAAAGGAGTATTTAAAATTTTTTTTTCAAAATTCACTTGCCAAGTTTTTATAATGTTTAATAAAACAAACTTATTCGGAAATACAATTGCCTGCGAAGGAAATAAATTCTGTTTTTAGATGATTAAGAAAATAAACTCTAATCTTTCTTAGTCGTTCGATTACAATTTCGATTTTATTAGCAGTCTAATATTACTGACAAGATCAGAGTTACAATAGGTAAGACATGCTAGTGGGTCCTATGCTACCCAGACATGGCATAATAGTAGCTACGCATGGACTCCCGTCACCTCGTGCGTGTGTAGCCCCCGCAGATAGTAACACATACTTAATTAGTCCACCTAGGGGGATAACTCCCCCTCACAAATGTAGAAAGGAGACTTACCTCGCTCCGAAATTCCATAACCGGCTTCCACGCCCTTCTGACGACTCCAACGGACGCACATCGCCCCAAAACTATCCAAATAACGGCAAACCAATGAAAATATACTTTAATATTTGCAACCATTCCAAATTATATAATTTCCCAGCCCTACTTAGTGAATTGAACAAAATGCCCTCAAGCCCACGGGCCCGGAATCCGAAATTTATCGAAGAGTTAATCTACCCATAGCTCCACTAGTTCAAATATACAATTGACTCTACATTCCATGCTCAAATTCGTGGCTAAAATCTAAATCACCATTTCTAGGTTTTCTTCAAGATTTTCCAATTTCCTACCAATTTCCATGTCTAATTCCATGCATATACTTATATTTAACTTTAAAAACATGAAGAAATTAATTACCTTGACATTGCCTGAAGTAATCCTCTCTTGAAGCTCCTCCAAAATCGACCAAACCAAAGAAGAAATGAAAAAATGGCCACAAATTCTCGGTTTTAAAACATTCTGCCCAGGCCATTTTTCTCACCTGCGATCCAACACTCGCACCTGCGATTCTGCAAGTGCGACCAAACCTCCGCACCAGCGGCTTTCCTCAACTCGATCCAACTTCGCAACTTGATCCGTTAACCACCCGAAATCCACCCGAGGCCCCCCAGGACCCCGTCCAATCATACCAACCTATTCCAAAACATAATGCAGACTTGCTCGATGCCTCAAATCACATAAAACAATATCGAAACCACGAATCGCACCCAAATCCCAACTTTATGAACTTAGAAATTTCCAACTTCTACATCTGATGCCGAAACCTATCAAATCACGTTCGATTGACCCCAAATTTTGCACACAAGACATATTCGTCATTACGGACCTGCTCCAACTTTCGGAATCGTATTCCGACCCTGATATCAAAATTTCCACTTCCGGTCGGATTTCTCCAAAAACCTTCAAATTCCTATCTTCAGCCAAATGACTTCAAAATGACCTCCGGACATCCGAATTCACTTCTGATCGCTCCCAACTCCAGATCACCATACGAAGCTATTCCCCAACTCGGAATCCCAAACGGACATCAACATCACTGAAATGCGCGTCAAGCCAAACTTAGGAAATTCTTTCAAAATGCCGACTTCCATAATATGCGCTGAAACACTCCTGGGTTATCCAAAACCCGATCCGAAAATACGCCCAAGTCCGAAATAATCATACGAACCTGCTGGAACCTTCAAATCCTGATTCGGAGGTTGTTTACTCAAAATTCCAATCTTAGTTGATTCTTCCAACTTAAGGCTTCTGAAATGAGAATTTTCTTTCCAAATCAACTCTAAACTTTCCGAAATTCAATTCCGACCATACCTACAAGTCATAATACCTGAAATGTAGTTGTTCATGACTTCAAACTGCTGAACGACGCGCTAGAGCTCAAAACGACCGGTCGGGTCATTACATTCTCCCCCACTTAAACAAACGTTCGTCCTCGAACGTGCTAAGAATTGCTCTGGAGTTATCTGAAATAACTGTGTAACACCTCGTGTACCTGCCCGTGCTACCACAACCCAGTTGAGTACATTAGCTTGATCAAATCTGAAGATTTCTTCTTTTATCCATATAATAAGCTCAGAACCTAGTTCCAACACTTGAAATTCTCTACCCGGCCTATTTCCAATACATAAAGAAGGAATCATCCACTACATGACATACCAGAACATGACTGCATACCTTTGCTGAATTAGCACCATGCACCGCAAGATTCATCATCTAACCACAATGGCGTTCCCTGAACCTTAATAGCCAAAATTCTATGAATCTGATGTTCCCAATGCACCTCATGATATATATATACATACATCCTGCTATAATGCTGATGATACCACCACAACGGAGGAGATGTGTAGAAATTCATACCCAACTGGAAGGTTAACAAATCATTGAATATCTCATCTTGACTAGAATCATCACCTCATTACGAACCTGAATAATGGTATTTATTCTTTAATATGCACTTCACATAACCTTATCACACTGATCCCTAATCCGATAATCCCGTCTCACCTAGTATGAACTTCTAAGACAACAAATCACCCCAAACATGAGCCATAGCCTCATATGATACCATCTCGCACCAATAGGCCATAACTCGAACATGATAATAAGAAACAACTCAAGAATGGACTATTCAACTCATGCAACTAATATGAACTTCTCTCAAAAAATAGGAAGTAGAACACAAGAAAATAAATATAGGAACCTTACTCATCATTACACTATTGCGGCGTGCAATCCGATCCGAATAACATACCCGTAGCGACGTGCCACCCGATCCACACATAAAATTTACATAAGAATATATATATACGGAGCTGATTTGCTCACTATTACAAATTACCGAACATTAGTCACAAGCACGCTAAGTGCATAACACCATCCTGGGGAGACTGATAAGTGCCAAACTCAAGCACGACTGAGGTGCGATATATATATAAATATACACACACACTCTGGATTTCAAGAGCTATCCTGCTCACATAACATCACCACTACGCGGGACCTCAACACATAGGAAATTATCAAGCCGTTTCATAACTCACACAACACAATCATAAGATCACATGAATTTGACAAAGACGGAACAACATCTTCCGTTCTAATACATTTCCTTGAAACAGAGCTCTACTGAAATGAACATGCCTGGCTCATACGGAGCCCATAATGATATTTCAATCCATCCACAAACATCGAGTCTACCTTGCTCGCACCAAACTAGGATAATAGCCTTACCTGGGTCCATATTAACCCACTTCCTCTCATAATACGCAAGAACAACCATCATAGTCGGGACAAACACCCCACCGTCCACAACCCAATGAACTGAATGCCTTCCAGGCATAAATTCTCAAATAAGCAATATTGCACTTCTTTATACTCTGTCCAAATCTTCAATCCATTAAGTGACTATATGTCACACTTATACATTCTTCTCATGGTTACTCTCCCACGACCTTCCACGCCAGGTAAAAAATCTGCACATCCACATCACTGACCATGCTAATACTGCACAACACATCAAGAACCCATGACCAGGGTACAAAGCCTCCTTCACTGAATATCGATCTCAGGTGACACTGAAGATAACACTAGCTTACTCTGAACTTTCAAATCACTTTTTCTTGCTCATCCGAGCTCATGACATCCTCGTCAACACCGAATCTCAAATCTCGACTCTCACCCCTAGTTACATACTGTTTACTGCACCTAACATGCCAATATGAGATAATGCCAGAATTCCACCATAACTCCTGAAATCCTAATAGGGTGATCACTTAACATATAGAAACCTTTTACATAACTCAATTCAAGAGTACCCTCTCAACACACGAGTGAATTCTCACCATCACCCAGCATACAAATCCTTAAGTAGTAGTCTATACCACCATAACCCTTCCGGGACCCTCCTACACCTGACGACCATAAATCTTGAATGCTTCCAAATACAAATCTATTTTGACGGATGACATGCCTCGCATACACCGGCACAAACCACATGCATAACTTAATCACATCAAAGGAACTGATCACTGCCGCAAATATGCCATTTAAACCATGCCTAATCAATCTACCTTCTTTTAATCATCTTCAATTGCCTCAGGAATAATAGCAAATTCCTTCAACTCATAGCAAACTCAGCCCTCACTCATCCCGAGTGACCTTGGTTCACGAGACTATGCTGTCTAAATCCCGCAACCCGTCTCATACCCTCCTGATAATCTTTCTACAATCCGGAGTTTATTTCTCTCACTCCTCCAATACAATTCTGCATGTTGAAACATATCATAGAACATTCCAACCATCCTCTTTTTTCTCAGAAATTACTCTGCAAAAGCTCGATTCTCGATCATACTGCTACCTGAAACCCTTAAATACTTCATTCTTAACTTTTGAATTCACTAGGACCACTATTAAGAGTCACCCACTCTGACTGGTCCTGAATATAATCTACTCCAAGGCTCTCCTAGCACCGAACACCCCTTTCAATGAAACACGTGACCGAGTCACTGTCCTTACAACTCGTCCATGCATGAAGCATAAATTCTGAATCTTCCAAAGCCTAACCCTGGTTTGAAAGGGCCAACTTTTGCACACATTCATCAAATCCCACGCACAATCACCATTTTACTCCTTTCCCTTAGCTGTAATAACTTGCCAACACGCTGACAATCCGTAACCCTATGATAAAACAATCCTGCAACCCAATTGCAGATGGTGGGACTCCCCCACTTAGCCCGAAGCTACTCCTTGCACCACTCTAGACCCCACAGAGATCCTTTCTCCTTTGATAACACGGTCTTGCTCAACCAATTCTTCCAAATTCTCTTGCTAGCACTCCCTAAATACTCAAATTCTCTAGCATCATTCACACATTCTGCCTCCTACCGAATAGACACTAGAACCCCTCACAGAGATCTGCCAACCATGCTACCGCTAACCTGTTAACAGGAGATAACCCACCTGTGGAAATCGCCCGCGGACACCTTCCAACGACGCTGAAATGCACGCTCTATGCGACATCAATACCCCATCATACCTCTGATTTATTTACCAACTTTACTAGTCCGTCCGCTCCTCATGGACATTCATAAAATGTGTGATAATATCTTCATATTCCAAGCTATGTTGCCGGTCCCCAACTTTGCGACTGCTTGACTTCCGCTCCTTACACCTGAACCTAGCCTCCTAGAAATGGAACCACCGCCTAGCCTCACTTCAGGACCATTCTCTGTAGCTCCCAAACCAGCAGATCACCACGACTTCAAGCTATCCGAAGAACATCTTTCTCTAGCTGCCTTCATTATCAACACTTATCCGGTACTGAACCACTGCACCTTACGGTCTCTGCCAACCGCATTCTTCAATACTTCTTCTCAATACTCTGACCCCACACAATCGAAGAAACCATAGCACCGACAAACTTAACACATTACATTCTATCAATGACGACAACTTCACGCCACAGGTGCATATCCCACCTCACTTGAAGACACCGAGTCGTACTACTTTATCAACCCCAACCGGACCATTCATAATCCAATTGTCTTTCCTCTGCCGGAACTAAAATACCGAAATCTCGAAATTACACTCTGAAAAGACCTCCCATCAAACCATTCTTCACCCCCAACATACGGGCAAGTATTCTATCATATCCACATCGCGCGATAACCAATCGCAAGAAACATCACTACCTGAGCATAACTTAAGGCTCTCAGAAACACAACTACTGAGCTGAAACAATATATTATTCTTTTACAGCGCCATAACTACAGCCCCAACCAATTACACATGGAAACATCTCGAATTACATCCGTAACACCATTTCAATTCCACAAATTCTTGATTCATAGCAAGCGCTCGCGACGCGTGATATTGAGTAGGAATAAACATAGGTATAATCCTCAAGGGAATCAAATCACACGATGAGGAATCAAGAAGGGAAGTACTCCTAACAGTCATGTAGCCTCTCGAAGATAAGTACAGACGTATCTGTACCGATCCGCAAGACTCTACTAGACTTGCTCATGACTCGTGAGACCTAAGGGAACCTAGCGCTCTGATACCATGTTGTCACGACCCAAAATCCATAAGGTCGTGATGGCGCCGGACATCATTGTCAGGCAAGCCAATCATTAATTAATTTAAACAATTTCCCGTTTTAACATTTATGAAAAAGCATTTCCTTTCACTTTATTATATATTAACTAAATAAATTTGTCGAGTAAAACAACAGTTGAATATACCATTTTAGCAATTATATCCTAACACATCCCAGAACCCGGTGTCACAAGTACATGAGCAATTTCTATGAGTTTATACAGTCATTACAAAGCTTTTCCGAAATACAAGTACAAGGAGTTTAAAATGAAAATAAATACAATATGAGGGAGAATCAGTCAGCTGCGGATCGCCTCCAAATGATGCAGCTCGCCTAAGTCTCCAAATCCGCCACATTGCTATGAAAGTACCTGTGCAATTAAAATGCACAACAAGTGTAGCATGAGTACAAAAATAACGTGTACTCAGTAAGTCGCCCGCCTAACCTCAGAGAGGTAGTGACGAGAGGTCGAATTAGACTCTCACTAGGGTCCAACAATTAATTTAACAGAATAAGATGAACACGATATGCATGTAAAGGTAGTAAAGCAGCATATATACAAGGCACTGAAATCCAAGTAAATACTGAAAGTAAACAAACAGTTATCACTTTCTCATTATTTTCCCAAATATTTTAAATAAACAATTTCCTCTGTGTTTTCCCTCAAATATCATAAATCAAAAATTACTTCTTTATTTCCCCCCAAAATATCTTATCACTTCAAAAATCATGAAAAAATATTTAACAATTCAGCATGCGCATACGGTATAAAGACAACCGGCCTGAGCCATCATAATAATCATCTCTGTGCACTGGCGAGGGTCGAACGGCCCGAACCATAATATTTCCTTCAATCTCGCCGTGGCATACGGCCCGCTCCCATGAGAGTGGGGGAAATAACACTCCGCTTGTGGAATGTAAATTGCGAAGCGGTCACATGCGCTCATGCATAATCAACAGTCCACCCCCACTATGTCGGGAAAACAAATACTCAAGTAAATGACAGATTTCTCTTTTGAAAACCACAAAATAGTATTTAAATCCTTTTTCGAAATTAACTTGCCAAGTTTTTATAATGTTTAATAATACAACCTTATCCAGAAATACAATTGCCCACGAAGGAAATCAATTCTCTTGTTAGATGATTAAAAAAATAAACTCTAATATTCCTTAGTCGTTTGATTACAATTTCGATTATATTAGCAGTCTAATATTAGAGACAAGATCACAGGTACAACAGGTAAGATATGCTAGTGGATCCTAGGCTACCCGGACATGGCATAATAGTAGCTATGCACAGAATCCCGTCACCTCGTGCGTGCCTAGCCCCCGCAAATAGTAACCCATACTTAATTAGTTCACCTAGGGGGATAATTCCCCCTCACAAAGTTACAAAGGACACTTACCTCGCTCCGAAATTCCATAACCGGCTTCCAAGCCCTTCTGACGACTCTAACGGACGCACATCGCCCAAAACTATCCAAATAACGTCAAATCAATGAAAATATACTCTAATATTTGCAACCATTCCAAATTATATAATTTCTCAACCCTGCTTAGTGAATTGACCAAAATGCCCTCGGGCCCACGTGCCTGGAATCCGATATAATCTACCCATAGCTCCACTAGTTCAAATATATAATTTACTCTACATTCCATGCTCAAATTCGTGGCTAAAATCTGAATCACCATTTCTAGGTTCTCTTCAAGATTTCCCAATTTCCATGTCTAATTCCATGCGTATACTTATATTTAACTTTAAAAACATAAAGAAATAACTTACCTTGACATTGCATGAAGAAATCCTCTCTTGAAGCTCCTCCAAAATCGACCAAACAAAAGAAGAAATGAAGAAATGGCCACAAATTCTCGGTTTTAAAACATTCTGCCTAGGCCATTTTTCGCACCTGAGATCCAACACTCGCACTTGCGATTGCGCAGGTGCGACCAAACCTCCGCACCTGCGACTTTCCTCAACTCGAGCCAACTTTGCACCTGCGCCCCATAACCCGCATCTGCGACCTCGCAGGTGCGGAAATACCATCGCACCTGCGCTCCCAGCCAGACCATCAATCCTTCGCATCTACGGTGCCATAGCCGCACCTGCAGCCAAATCCTCGCAGGTGTGGTCACACCAGATGACAGCAAATTCCAGCCTTCTTCAAACGCTCAACTTGATCCGTTAACCACTCGGAATCCACCCGAGGCCCTCGGGACCCTGTCCAATCATACCGACTTGTTCCAAAACATAATACGGACTTGATCGAGGCCTCAAATCACATCAAACAAAATCGAAACCACGAATCACACCCAAATCCCAAGTTTATGAACTTAGAAATTTGTAACTTCTACATCTGATGCCGAAACCTATCAAATCACGTCCAATTGACCCCAAATTTTGCACACAAGACATATTCGACATTACGGACTTGCTCCAACTTCCCGAATCATATTCCGACCTCGATATCAATATTTCCACTTCCAGTCGGATTTCTCCAAAAACCTTCAAGTTCCTATCTTTAGCCAAATGACTTCAAAATAACCTCCGGACATCCGAATTCACTTCCAATCGCTCTCCCAACTCCACAATCACCATACAAAGCTATTCCCCAACTCGGAATCCCAAACGGACATCAACATCACTGAAATGCCCTTCAAGCCAAACATAGGAAATTCCTTCAAAATGCTGACTTCCACAATATGCTTTGAAACGCTCACGGGTTACCCAAAACCCAATCCGAACATACGCCCAACTCCGAAATCATCATACGAACCTGTTGGAACCTTCAAATCCTAATTCAGAGGTTGTTTACTCAAAATTCCAATCTTTGTTGACTCTTCCAACTTAAGGCTTCTGAAAGGAGAATTTTCTTTCCAAATCAACTCTAAACTTTCCGAAATTAAATATCGACCACTCCTACAAGTCATAATACCTGAAATGGAGCTGCTCATGACTTCAAACCGCTGAACGACGCGCTAGAGCTCAAAATGACCGGTCGGGTCGTTACAGGGTAGTTCCCCCACACAATGTTAGGCAAGATACTTACCTCAAAGACGACAACCCGGTACTCAAAAATTGACTTCTCGGGTGCGAAGGCCTCCGGACGGCTCAAAATCAACTAAAAAACTTCAGAAATACATATAAACGTATAAGGAACGATTCCGAGTAATAAAGATTCAATCTTTGCAAATTTATAAAAATCGACCCAAAAGTTGACCCCCGAGCCCGCACATTGGAACTCGACAAATTTTGCGAATTCTGATTACCCATTCTGATATGAGTTCACCATACTAAATTTATCCAATTCCGATAACATTTGGTCTTTCAAATCATGATTTTTCATTTTAAAAATTTTCTTTCAAAACCCACAATCCCGTCAATCCCAAAACACAAATTAAATGATAAAAATAAGAAGTAATTCATGAAATATATTTATTCTAGTGGAAGAACAGTTACCCATTCTATTTCTGTGAAAAACCCTCAATGAATCGCACAAAACCGAGTTCTAGAAGTTAAAATATGTTTAAAATGGTGAAACCCCGATTTTTGGAAGTTTATATTCTGCCCACTGATTTAATGCATTGCGATCGCAGACACAAGGACGCGATCGCATAGAAGAATAAATGCTGCTAGTAAAAAGGTACAATGCGATCGCGAATGGGTATATGCGATCGCATAGAAGAGACTTATGGTCACTGCCCAGGTACTTTTTGTTCAATGCGATCACGGGCCAATTATTGCAATCGTATAGAAGAATAAATGGCCACTGCGAAAATGGCATTGTGCGATCGCGAACGTGTGTATGCAATCGCGTAGAATGAAGTATACAAGTTTTTCAATCGCGAAGTAGACTGTTCGATCGCGATAGGAAACCGGGCTGGTCCATTTTACACTATGCGATCGCGGATTTGTCTATGCGATCGCATAGAAGAGGACACCAGATAGCAGAAACAACAGAGGAAATGAGAGAAAATGGACCCGAACCCTATGCGAAACACACCCGAGCCCTCGGGGATCAAAACCAAATATACACACAACCTCAAAAGCATCCTACAGACTTATTCGAGTAATCAAAACACCAAAATAACATCATACACATCGGACTAAACCTCCAAATCCATAAAAATTGTCAAAACTTTTTACACTTCAAATTTTGCATTTAAGATCTTAATCACGTCAAACCAAGTCCGTTTATTACCAAACTTAACAGATAACACATATAAAACATATCGAACCTGTACCGGGCTCCGGAACCATGATACGGGCCCGATATCACAGGTTTCACCTCAAAATTCATTTTCAAAAACCTTTATATTTTTCAGAAAATAATTTTCCTTAAAATTCATTTCTCGGACTTGGGACTCGAAATTTGATTCCGGGTATACGCCCAAGTCCCATATGTTTTTGGGGACCCTGCGGGACTGTCAAATCACGGGTCCGGGTCCGTTTACCAAAAAAGTTGACTGAAGTCAACTTTATTCAAATTTCTAATACAAAATTATCAGTTTTTCACATAAAGGCTTCCCGGCTACACGCTCGGGCTGCACACGCAAATCGAGGTGAGATAGAAGGAGGTTTTCACGACCTCAGAACACAGAATTAGCTATAATATACTGGATGACCTTTTGGGTCATCACAATCTCCCCCTCTTAAACAAACGTTCGTCCTCGAACGTGCTAAGATTCACTTTGAACTCATCCAATCACTGATTGCGCATTTCCAACACACACCCGCGGCTGATCCCACGTCACCCCAACCTATATAAGCCTGATGACACCATCACAACTGCAATATAGCCTTCTCATCACCGTCGATAAGCCTCATACCTCAATTCCTCACCTTTTACTCATTTCCGAAAGACCCGATTCTAAATCCATATCCGACATTAGCCTCAACCAGCCGCATCAACTCAAGTCTATGCCCACAAGGCATGACAACACAACATAGAACATCACACATAGGCTCAATGGAACTTTTTATCGCAATAACTGCACGAAATCAAGTCAACATTGGCAATTAGTCCCACATATGGAAGAACTTTGTTTCCAAATCCCATAATACCGATAATGATGCAATAAACACGAATACCTCATCATTAGACACCCAAATCACAGAGTCACAGCTATCACCACCAGGCACACATCCCGCAAGTTAAACTAAACAAGCACATAACGATATGACTGAGTATGAAAAATAGAAGCATATAAAGGTACTATCAAACAAGCCCATAGGCATAACTCTCTATCAATACTGACTTACCAAAAGCAATATAACAAGAAAGAAGCAAAGCATATGAACAAATCACAAGGATTCCATCTTGATAAAAATTCTACCGCGGTACTCAGCCCGGTCCAAACATATCAAATCACAAAGAATCACGAGGGTCTCTCCCTCAACTCTATGACACATGTCGAATATATATCATACCGATAGAGATCTCCCGCTAATTCATCTCGGCTAACAAAATCATAGCGCTCACTTACTCACATCTTAATGGAGTATCAAATCACAGCTCGAAAACAAAATACTCAAGAGAATCACATAAATCTTACCACGAGGGACGACATGGACTCACTTCCAGTTTCACCACTACCAAGGATGAATAAAACAATGATAGACACGGGCTACTACTCCTAGAATCTCCCAACAGGAACAAGCACAAAAATAGAGTGGAAAACATGAAACTCACTCATAAATGAAACAACAAATAATGGAAATCCGTCCTAAGCAACATGACTATGGTGAAATACAATGGTACCCAACTTTAGCACATCAAGCCATACCTGGGTGATGATATCTGGCACGGCCTCTAGCCTACTATATGCAACACATCAACGAGTCGGGCCTCCCCTCTTGGGTGCCTTCTACCCACCTGAATACGTTGCTATAACACATCTACCTGAATCCTAGAACAATCTCTCACCCTGTAGCTAATATCTCCACACTGAAAACAATCTCTCTGCTGACGTGGTTGTGGAAGACATACAATACGAATCCTCCGAGACCCATGAATACCTGAAAAGCTCCCATGCAAAGCTGGTAATGCAACTGAAATGGATGACCAACAAAACCTCTACTGTGGGAGTACCCTGCTTCCATATAAAGGACTAGTGGATTTGTCCGATCTACGAGGCCTCCTTGTCTCCCTCAAAACATCTCTGAAAACTGAATCCATGCTAGTAAAGCTAATTCGGTCACGTTACCCCAACTCATATGCCGCCACCACTGATCAATCCACTACTCTGAATGTGAGACGTGACAAAAGCAATCCCGCTCGTCTCCACAACACCCGGAATGCGAAGAATATAGTGACACTCCCCCAGTAAACCAGGGGCACCATCTGCCACCAATCCACTGAAAGATAGAAGGGTGGTACCTCCTGTACCTCTCAAGTCCAAGGTATTCTCCCTCCGATGCTACTGCCCTAACCATGGACTGAACTGAAACCACGTGTCGTGCTACCATGACAACTGGAACCTAAACAATATCATCTCACTGCTCTAGAGTGTAGGCGGTGGGAATCTGAGCTCCTCCCCTGATCCGTGTAATGGCCGGTGAACTAGAATCAATCTCGCCTGAGTCAATGTACTACTTATACTCAAAACTGCACTCAGGTCACCTGAAGTCCGGGGTAGCAACAGGCACCCCCAGTACCTGTCCCCCAACTAGAACTACTAGCGACTCCTCAACGGCTCCTCTGGTAGGCATCTTAACTGCGGCACGTGCTCCTCGTTGGCCTCTGTCTCTGACCCTTGCGACGTTTGCTTCGGGTAACATCATCAGGAACTGCAGCTCGTGTCCTCACCATCGGTGAGAGAATGGAACGATAATTTCAACCTTCAAGATCAATGAACTCGCACGATGGGAATGAAAGAAATGAAATTGTCCTAATAATTCAGTAGCCTCTCGAAGATAAGTACAGACGTCTCCGTACCGATCCGCAAGACTCTACCAAACTCGCTTATGACTCGTAGCACCTATGAACCTAGAGCTCTGATACCAACTTGTCACGACCCAAATTTCCCTTCATTGGGTATCGTGATGGCACCAAGTCTTAGAGACTAGGTGAGCCTAACATTTCCACTGAACAATAACAATAATAAAGGAATTATAACAGTGTCGATATATACATCTTGACAGAGTTTACAATTTCCCAAAACCCGGCAAATACAAGTCATAAGCTCTACGAAATCTTTCTATCAAATCTAATACAACTGTCTAGGAATAAGTAAGTAGAGTTGAATAGAAATAAAACAGTAAGCTGACTCTGAAGCCTGCGAACGCAGCAACAGGTTACCTTGAGTCTCCTCAGCATTGATTTGCACAGCTAATAACAACAATAACCTGGATATGCACACAAAAATGTGCAGAAGTGTAGTATGAGCACACCACAGCGGTACCCAATAAGTATCAAGACTAACCTCAGTGAAGTAGTGACGAGGACTAGTCAAGACACCACCGGTCTAATAAGTAAAAAGGCATAAATGTATAAATGACCGAAACATAATATCTATCTAAATATTTTTCAATATAATTAACGATACAATCGAATAATACGGAAGAAAATTCAATAATTACGATCAACGGACAACATAATATAAATACGCATAGAGAATGGAAAGAATGCAATCTAAATGGCGGGAATCACAACCCAATAAAAGCACTAGATCCAATTTAAATTTGTGATGCAGTACAGGGGGAAAGCTCCCGGATCTCTGTTCGTAGTCCAAATTTAAATATGCAGTGCAGTACAGGGGGAAAGATACCGGATCTCGGTCCGTAGTCCCAATTTAAATATGCAATGCAGTATAGGGGGAAAGCTCCCGGAATCTCGTACGTAGTCCCAATTTAAATATGCAATGCAGCTACTGAGGAAAACAACCAGAATTCGATAGAAAAAACATATATTGCCACAACCGGCGCAAAAGCAAACAAGACAGAATGCAAAGTGCGATGAGCAAATCAATACAAAGACTTAAATCACAAAAATGGTAAAAACTCACTCATAAGAAGTAGCCACTGAAAGGGATGCCAAGCACAAAGAGAAAACAGCATAACGAGGGGAAAACAAGACAAATATAGAAACGATTCTATATATTCAAGTTTGCAACCAAGAAACCAAAACATCCCGGCAAGGGAATCAGCTATAACCAATCTCACATAGACAATTAGCTTCACCGAATAAACTCAGTTTGAACAAATGCTCAGTAAATAGGCAGCATCAAAGAATACCATCAACATGGGCGGTCATCATTAAACCTAAGTAGTACTTAAGAGGAAAATCATTTAAATCACAATGTACGACTCACGGGCATGCTTGACCGATGTATAGATATTCCAATTACTTGTTAGACATTTATAGGGCGAGATTATTCTAGTTTTAGTCACATAGGCAGCGTATGAAGAAATATATAGTATGACGGTAGGAAAAACAAAGTCTTCATTTAAGTCAATTAAGATCATATAAGAAACAAGGAATGCTAGGCAAGTACTTCTAATTTGAGCAGGGAGAGATGAAACTAGAAATCAGGAATTCAAATATAACAATTTCAATTTATACGCGGGAAACATAAGGACCTAAAAATCCCTAAAGGGAAATCTATTTTCAAATAAGTCCGAGTACGCACTCGTCACCTCGCGTACGCGGACTACAATCAACATAGATGACTCAATCCTAAGGGGTAGTTCCCCCACACAAGGTTAGGCAAGATACTTACCTCAAAGACGACAACCCGGTACTCAAAAATAGAATTCTCGGGCGGGAAGGCCTCCGGACGACTCAAAATCAACTAAAACAACTTAAAAAATAAATATAAACGTATAAGGAACGATTCCGAATAATAAAGTTTCAATCTTCGCAAATTTATAAAAATCGACCCAAAAGTCAATCCCGGGCCCACACCTTGAAACCTAACAAATTTTACGGATTCCGATTACCCATTCCGATACGAGTTCACCCATACTAAATTTATGCATTTCCGATAACATTTGGACCATCAAATCATGATTTTTCATTTTAGAAATTTTCTTTCAAAACCCACAATCCCCTCAACCCAAAACACAAATTAAATGATAAAAACAAGAACTAATTCATGAAATATATTTAATTCTAGTGAAAGAAAACTTACCCATTCGATTTGTGTGAAAAATCCTCAAACAATCGCCCAAAACCGAGTTCTAGAAGTCAAAATATGTTTAAAATGGCGAAACCCCGATTTGTTGAAGTTTATATTCTGCCTAATGATTTACAGCATTGCGATCGCGGACACAAGGACGTGATCGCATAGAAGAAAAAATGCTGCTGGAAAAAAAGGTACAATGTGATCGCGAATGGGTTGATGCAATCGCATAGAAGAGACTTATGGTCACTGCCCAAGTACTTTTTGTTCAATGCAATCGCGGGCCAATTATTTCGATCGCATAGAAGAAGAAATGGCCATTTGTAAAATGGCATTGTGTGATCGCGAACGTGTGTATGCGATCGCGTAGAGTGATGTCTACAAGCTGTGCGATCACAAAGTAGACTGTGCGATTGCGATTAAGGAAATCGGGCTGGTCCATTTTACACTATGCGATCGCGGATTTGTCTATGCGATCGCATAGAAGAGGACACCAGATAGCAGAAATAGCAGAGGAAATGAGAGAAAATGGACCTGAACCCTATCCGAAGCACACCCGAGCCCTCAGGGCTCAAAAACAGATATGCACACAACCTCAAAAGCATCCTACGGACTTATTCGAGTAATCAAAACACCAAAATAATATCATACACATCGGATTAAAACTCCAAATCCATAAAAATTCTCAAAACTTTTTAAACTTAAAATTTTGCATATAAGGTCCGAATCACGTCAAACCAAGTCCGTTTATTACCAAACTTAACAGATAACAGATATAAAACATATCAAACATGTACCAGGCTCCGGAACCATGATATGAGCCTGATATCCTAGGTTTCACCTCAAATTTCATTTTCAAAAACCTTCATATTTTTCAGAAAACAATTTTCTTTAAAATATATTTCTCGGGCTTGGCAGCTCGGAATTCGATTTCGGGCATACGCCAAAGTCCAATATTTTTTCACGGACCCTTCGGGGCCGTCAAATCACGGGTTCTGGTCCGTTTACCAAAAACGTTGACCGAAGTCAACTTTATTCAAATTTCTAATACAAAATTATCATTTTATCAGTTTTTCACATAAAGGCTTCCCGGCTGCACGCCCAGCATGCGCACACAAATCGAGGTGAGATAGAAGGAGGTTTTCACGACCTCGGAACACAGAATTAGCTAGAATATACGGGATGATCTTTTGGGTCATCACAATATATATATATATATATATATATATAGAAGAGGAGGTTGACCAAGAGTATAATGGTCATTTCAAATATATTAGTGCAATGTTTGCTTGTATACTAGGCCCAAAAGTTTGGTTGTGGGTTCTTAATAACAGGAAAAATCAAAACTAATGTGTCTATAAGCTATTAAATTCATTAGGTGTGCCCCACTTTCCATTCAAATTTGCTATCTTCATTAAATACACNTTCACTATCTTCATTAAATGCGTTACTTGATTGTGATTATTATTATTATTTCAATAAGTACTTTCAACTAGAAAAATTATCTTTTTGATAATTTTATAATTCAAATGTTAACCTGATTAAAAATACTAAGGTCACATAAATTTATAAATGACAATTCTTTTATCTCCTTAAGAAACATTATTTCATTTAGTTTATTTATTAACTATTCCAGGTAAAGAAGATTTCATTAAAAAAGAATTAGTGCTAATGTATGTTGATTTACATTCAAATATTATTATATCATTATCAATTGATATCATTTTATACAAAGTTCTCATTAAATTGCAATTTCAATTGGAATACTTTATAAAATTCATAAAAAAATATTTAAGAATAAATTATAGTTTCAAGTCCCTTTTTTTATTATAAAATATTAAAAAATTATTCAAATTGTATAATAAGTATCCCCTCTCTAAAATATGAGTTGAGAATATCTAAAGTAAAAATTAAGACAATTAATTTGTGGAATTATTTTCTTTTAATAATCATTATATATTATAAAGTATGAGAAGTATCGTCACACATGATTATACTTCTCCCTATATGATCGAAGTTAGTTGGGTACATGCTCTATTCAATAAGAATTAAACATATATAAATTTGAAAATACATAAATATACAATTAATTATTTTTAAGAAATCTCAACAAATACTACTATTGTGATGAAAATTGCAGTATACCCTAAATAGTATCTCAATCATATCAAATGAAACTAGAAAAAACTGCAATATTTCAATTTATGGTCAATTTGTTAGTTTTTAGCGTGATCGAGAGATTAATTTATTTTTAGTATTACGTCATTCAACTAGAACAAAATACAAATTTTCTTGTTTAAATTCTTAATAATTAAAAATCATGATTATTATTTCAAAGGACCAAAAAAAACCTTTTCATCAACTATTTGGGAAGAATATTAATATGTTTTATTATTCAAATTTTGATTAGTATAAAAAAAGTAATACATTAACACAACTGAAAATACTAAGAGAATAATACTATATGTCATTCAATTTAAATAATCAGAAAAATACATGACGACTTATTTTTCAACTCACTTTTAAATTATTATTTTATAGTAATTAATTTAATGCTTAGTGGTGCAAAAAAATTTTAAAAATAAAAAAGTGTAGACCCTATGTAGAATAATTTAAATTCTACTTGAATTATTATCTAATCATTGTATAGTAAAGCATTAAACTTTGACAAGTATTTCAAAGTGATTGGTATAGTAATACGATTTACGAAAAATTAAAATGCACATAATGCAAAAGATAAATAAGAATACATGTAATCGTCGTTCTATACGTTATTACACAAAAGCCTATTCTCTTTCTGTCACGACCCAAAATCCTAACTCAGGTCGTGATGGCGCCCAACAGCGGGGTCAGGCAAGCCAACACTCAATTTACTAGGGGTTCTTTCTTATTTGATTAAACATTTCAACATATAACAAGTTTTAAAGCTTAAAACATAAATCGAAAAGGGTAATTATCCAGTTTTAATCAAAAGCGGTCATAAGGAGACATGAGCCAATATATATACAGACCCGTAATCCATAATAACTATCACGTGTGTGCTAGGAACTAGAAGCAGCTTACCGTGAAGTCAAGTTCGACTATAATCAGAATCAAGCTCCGGTCTGACAACCAGATGCATCAGCATCAGAACCTGTACAATTAAGTACAGAAGCGTAGCATGGGTACATAAATAAATGTGTACCCAGTGAGTATCCCGTCTAATCTCGAAGAAGTAGTGACGAGAGGTCGACTTGACACTCACTAAGGTCCAACAATATAATTTAACAGAATATGATGAAAACAGTAGGCATGTAAAGGTAGTGAAGCATCAAATATATAAGCACTGAAATCCAAGTAAATACTTGAAGTAAATAAACAATTACTACTTCATCTTCCTCCAAATATCTGTCAAATCAATATCCATGAATTCAGTAATAATTTATCATGTGCATACGGGACAAGGACAACCGGCCTGAGCCATAAAATAATCATATATTTGCACTGTCGAGGGTCGAACGGCCCGAACCATAAGTGCATCTTTACCATAAAATAATCATATTTATGCACTGCCGAGGGTCGAACGGCCCAAACCATAAGTGCATCTTTCAATCCGTCGTGGCGTACGACCCGCTCCCATGAGAGTGGGGGAAATCACACTCTGCTCGCGGAATGTAAATTGCGAAGCGGTCACATGCACACACAATATTCTTTTAAATTACTTTCCATAATCAACTCCTTCAAATTATCAAATTCCATCAATCTTAGGGAAACAATGCTACATATCACATCAATTCATAACATATAATTCATTACGAGGAAGAACACAAGGTATGATGTGGGCCTAACTACCCGGACGTAATAATAATAGTCGCCACATACGGACTCTCGTCACTTTGTACGTACGTATGCCCCACAAACATCACACATTTAAATAACCTATGGGGACAATTCCCTCTTACGAGGTTAGAAAGGAGACTCACCTCGTGTCGAATCTACTTCCCGGACCAAGAATGTGCCCGAAACTCCAAACTCGTCACCTAAGGACTCGAAACTAGCCAATGTTATACAAATATATCAAATTATACTCAAAGCATGGAATTCTCATACTTATTTAGTCAATTAATCATTCTTGAAGAAATCCCAAAATCCAACCCCGGTCCTGCATGCTATGATTCCGAAAATTCTCGAAGGAAACACTCACCCATAACCTAAAGATCGTTAATACATGATTTTTGTATGATTTCATAGCCAATTCACGGGTAGTTCTCTAAATTCTCGAAAATCCTAGGTTACTACCCATCTTCCTTGATTTTCACTAATTAAGTAGTTGATTTAACTAGTAATTCATGTATTAAACTAATACTATGGTGGAATTTACTTACCTTATCAGTAGCTAGGTGGATTGGCTCTTTCCCAAGCTCTCTAGGTCGACAATGGTGGAAGAAAAATGGAGAAAATAAACATTTCCCTTGTTTTAAAAGAACACACTGCCTACGATGATTCCGCACCTGCAGCTCAAGGACCGCACCTGCGAGCAATAGCTCGCACCGGCGGAAAATGGGACAAGGGCCTGGGCTCGCACCTGCGGGCAGGAGTCCGCACCTGCGGGAAAGAGCCCGCACCTGTGAGAACTGGGAAACCCACCTGGGGGTCGCACCTGCGAGGCTGGGACCCGCAGGAGCGGTCCCGCACTGCGACTGGGCAACCGCACCTGCGGTCACACAAGATCAGGTGCACCAGCAACTGTTTGAGCTGGGTTTTGGCCTTGTTTGGTGCCCGAGAGGCACCCGAGGCCCCGTCCGAATATACCAACAAGTCCCAAATCATAATACAGACTCACTCGAGCCTTCGGAACACTCAAAACAACGCAAAAACTCAAAGTCACACCTCAAAACCCCTAGAATCAAAACTTAAGAACTTCAAGTTCTTGAATTCGATATCAATGCGTCGAACCGACCTATACTACTTTGAATGATACCAAATTTTGCAGGAAAGTCATAAATGACATAACGGAACTATTCCCAATCTTGGAATATCATTCAGACCTCGATAACACAAAAACACGTCCCAAATCACAATATAAATTTAAGGAAACTCTTATTTCGATATTGGGCATCGAAACATTCCAGGGTCATCCAAAACCCCTTTCGAAGATACGCCCAAGTCTGAAATCATCATACAAAGCTACCAAAACCGTCGAAACTCGATTCCGAGGTCGTTTACTCAAAATGTTGATCGAAGTAAAACTTGGCCAAAAAGGCCAACCTTAAGGAACTAAGTGTTCCTTTACTGCTCTAAACACTTCTATGGGGAGTTTCATTTAGGGGAACGGGGTTCGATAACGCAAAACAATCGGTTGGGTCGTTACTGTTGGTCCCAAACGCACACACAAGTATACGTGGTCGTACAAGTAATATAATGATAAATCGAGTCTCGAACCCACAGAGACTTGTGTAAACTACTTACTAATCACTATAATTGTCATTTAATCAAGCAAAAATAAAAATCCAGGAATGTAACTAAAAAAGAACTAATTATCAAGTAATGAGTTGATTGTTGTGTATTTAATAAAGACAAATATTCCAGGGTTGTGATCGATTCACCATTCATATTGCATTCTAATTAACTCTCCCTTTCATATAATTCACTCATGGTTGCTAATTAATCAATAAATGTTCTCATAGCCTTCTCCCGAAGCACTACTCGCCTATTCTCAATAGATTAACGCCTATATTCCTATGAAATTAATCTATTAGAACGCACTAAGATTACGATATTTTATTAAGCACGGTTACTAGGTATATTCCTATCCTAACCACAAATTCGCTCCCCTGAAGGGTTAAGATCGCGCTCTCTTCAATTCTTCTCTAATCTATACACGGCTTTCCCAAGCATAGTATAGATTGTATATAGAACCTAACTGTTGGCCAAACAATTAAGCAATTAAACACAGAATTGGAGAAACAACCATATATTGAGTGAACTATAATCAAGGTTAAACTAATGTCGAATAACAATATTCATGGCTAAATCACAACTCCAGAACAATGGGTATTTAGCCACTCATGCTAAAATCAAACAATTGCATAAGTGTTGCATAAATTGTAAATACTTGAAAAAGATGAAGAAAACTGAGAATCCTCCGCTCCCTAGAAATTTCGTGTGTATTATTCCTCCAAAGTGGCGTCCAACCCCTCAAAATAAGCTTAGACTTGCTTTTATACATGTTGGGTAGGTTTAGGGCCGAAATAACCGTGTCCCGGGAAAAATAGGAAAAAATCTCGTCACCGGCGCCCTGGGTAGTGCCGGGCGCCCAGCAGGGCGCTGCCCCTCATAATGTTTCTACCTCCGCCTGTGGTGCCAAAAATTGCTTTTTGCCCGGTTTTTGCGTTTTGGCTCTAATTTCGCGCGTTTCACCCCAATTGATTCCGAATAATTCCTAAACATAAAATAACTTCAAATTAATATAAATCATCACATTTAACATCTAAAACTCACGAAACAAAAGTAAAATATGAGGTGATATACATAGAAATATATACACTTTAACCTAAACATCAACACCCCACACTTAGACTCTTGCTCGTCCTCGAGCAATGGGACAATCCACTACCCTTCAACATGTACAAAGTTCATTGTCAAGGAGTATTTTACTTTTCAACCACACACCTTACCCTTTGACTATGATCGATACCGGCAATCATGTATGAACATACAAAATTTCACATTCTTCCCCTTCTTTGAACATGCCCAAGTATAAAAATTTAATCAATCATACCAACAACCTCTTTGCAACCACCAAACCTCAAGATTCGACTTGTAACCACTAAACCCTCTCAATTCACGCAATCACCCAACAAGAAAGTTTACAACATTACCAATCGTTCATGAGATCATGTGCTCTCACCAATAAACAAAAGAGTGAATATAACTAGTCCCCACATTCAAATATGCTTTTGAACATAATTTAAGGACATCACACAATTGAACAAAAATTCACTCGCTCTCACAAAGAATTCATATGCATCCCGTGGTCGTACCATAAGCTTTCCCTTAATGTAGATCTGTACTAATTTAAGTCAGCCAAATCTAGGATCAATTAGGACTTTTAAGGTTGTAATGTAGGCTAAAGGATGGGTAGGATATATTTAGGAATAGTGACTAACCATCCTAAGCACTTTAATACACTACCTTCACAAATCACCACATATTCTTCTCAATAAATTCCCTTGCCACAATTCATATTCAACATAGATCTTTTTCAATTAAGCACTTCTATATTTTCACTAGCACAATTTAATAAAAATTGGAGGTATGTATCTTTTTGTACATACTTTTACTATCATTTGTTTTCTCTTTCTTTCCTACACACACTCCATACATGAAGATTCAAGGGCTAGTGACTGTTGAATACAATTTTAGTGCACCAATGGGCCCTTCCATGGCTCCACTCAAAAGCTACTCCCCAATATCTCACCTTACATCTTTTAGCGACTAAGTGCCTTAGGAGGTAAAGGTGCAAAAATCTCAATTTAAGAACAAAATAGGGGTACGGCTTGTAATGTGGGTACCAAAGAAAAGGTCAAAAAGCTCAAAGGGGCTAGCAATGAAAATTTTTAATTTCACGTGACAAGCACATCCATGATCAAACAAGAAAAATGCATACGTCATCCCCTAGACTAGCATAACCTACAGTTTCGCTTCAATTAACACACGGGGAAAGTTCTAANTCATCTCCTAGACTAGCATAACCTACAATTTCGCTTAGATTAACACACGGGGCAAGTTCTAGACTACACAGGATAGCATAGAAAATCACTAAACCTAACTCACACATTGCACATGACTCAATCACAACGGTTTTATTCAACTCTCAAGTCAAGCAAGCACACAAAATTGAGAAAATTAAGCAATATCACACTATGTGGCCTACAAGTCAAACAACTGAGCTAAGGCGTCACATAATAGGCTATTTATTTTTACGCAGGCATCACATGTCAAACCAAACACAAGGGAAAGCAGAATGTATGTCATAACCTAATATGCCAGCACCAAACATGTCAAAGGGTATTTCTAAGTTACTCAGTTTCTTCCTAACTACTCTAAAAAAAATAATTTTAAATGCCCGTTTCAAGTTACACCCTTGGAAAAGAACCAGTGCCCAAAGAAAAACCAAGGGATACTACCTACCTATCCTAAAAAAATAAAAAATAAAATCTTTTTGGAATTTTTTTAATCGAATTTTATCCCTCAAGAAAATTGTCCAACAGATCCATCGTTGGAAAAAATCCGAGCTTTTTCGAATTTTTTATTTTTCTTTTCGTTTCTTAATTAAAAAAAAATAATTTTATACAATTACACTTAAGTTCATAAAGTAGTTTCCCCATCCCACCCTTATGTTATGGATAGTCCTCGATGCATGATCACAAAGAAAAACATTAAAACAAGGGTGAGAAATACTCCCTGAGTCCCTCTTGGGCCTAGCTCGGACATGATTCTCAATCTTTAGAGTCGGGATGACCCCATACTTAAGCTCAAACATGCCCCCTCAGCTTCAACTTTTGGGTACTCAGAATTCCCCTACTCTGCAAAATAAAAACAACACAAAACTCAACACTAAAAAAAATTAAAAACATAATAGATATACAGGATGGATTGCCTCCCAACAAGCTCCTTATTTATAGTCGTGGCACGACTCTGCTACTTTGCTCAGGCTGGGGGTTTTCTCTTCTTCTTTCTCCCATGAAGCCTAGCCTTTTCGCACGCTCTTAACGGGTCTCCTTTTTCATCTCTGGCTCTTTTCTCAATTATCTTAACACCCTCAGCTTGCAACACCACCTCCTCTGGATCACTGTCATTCACATAAGGACTCTGCTCTATCCCTTTCACGTCGACCACGGTAATCATGCACAGGTCCTCATAATGCTTTGGGAGTTTAAGTGCCTTGTACACATTAAAAGTGACCTCCTCATCGTCAACTCTCATTTTTAACTTCCCTGCCCTCACATCAATAATTTCTCCACCAATAGCTAAGAATGGTCGACCCAAAATAATGGGAACTTCCTCATCTGCCTCGTAATCAAGGACAATAAAGTCAGCAGGGAGAATAAACTTTCCCACTCAAACTAACACATCCTCAATAATTCCTTCTGGCATAACTAATGGCCTATCTGCGAACTGTAAAGTGATTGTGGTAGGTCTAAGCACCCGCAATCCGAGTTTATTGAACAAAGAAAAGGGCATCAAATTTATACTAGCCCCTAAATCACACAGGGCTCTACCAACTCCTTGTTTCCAAGAGACAAAGGAATTGTGAAACTCCCAGGATCCTTTAACTTAGGATGGAGTTTACTCTGAACCCTGGCACTGCACTCTTCAGTAAGTGCTACTGTTTCGAACTCTGCATGTCTTCATTTATTTGCCACAATTCTTTGAGATACCTTGCATACTTAGGCACTTATTGCAAAATTTCCACCAAAGGAAAATTCACACTCATTTGGCTCAACATATCTAGGAATCTCTTGTACTTAGCATCATCTTTTTGCTTCTGCATTCTTTGTGGAAACGGAGGTGGTGGCCTTGTTTCAATTACTGGCTCGGATCCTTTATCATCTTTCTCATTCCCATCAACTGGCTTGGGAACTAATTCTCCTTCAGAGTGAGCACATTCTTCTTTGTTTTTGGAGCTTCTTCTAGTATTCTTCCATTTCTCAAGGTAATTGCATTGACTTAAGCCTTAGGATTAGGCTCAGTATCGCTAGGAAGAGCTGCTACTGGTCTTGTATTTTGGGAACTGGCAAGTTGCCCCATTTGACGTTCCAAGTTTCTCATTACTGTTTCTTGATCCTGGTGCTCAGCAATTATTTTCTGATTGAAAGCAAGTTGGTCGTTCATCATTATCTTCATAATCTCTTCAAGGATAGCTTGTTTTTCAGCCTGAGGTGGTCTGTATTGTTGTTGAGCTGCTTGAGGACGATACTGATTCTGATTGCCTTGATTTCCACCCGAAGAGAAATTTGGGTGGTTCCTGCAGTTGGGATTGTAAGTGTCCCCATATTGATTTATTTGGCCTCGATTTACATTACCCACAAAATATACAAACTCTGGATTTGCTAGGCATAAATTTCTCATGTGACCCTGTCCACAAACTTCACAAAATACCTAAATTTGTTGCACTGGTTGCACTGGCTGGGCCTGTTGCAGTGGCTGAGACTGTTGCTTGTTAATGATCAGGGTCATCTGATTGACTTGGTTATTCAATGTAGAGATCTGAGCTGACAATTTGAGACAACATCTAGTTCAAGAACCCCTGGTGACTTTTGAACCACATTCCTTCCCATCTCACCTTTCCAGCCTGGATTGCTTTTGGAGAATTTATTCAATGCAAATATTTCATCATAATTCTTCTCCAATACCTGAACTCCAGCTGCTGCATCTACCATAATTTTTGTTTGGGGATGGATCCCCTCAATGAAAGTGTGAACTAACACTTCCTTTGTGTGATTGTTATGAGGACAATCGCTGCGTAGCCCCCATGCTGAATATAAAGATTCGCCTGCTTTCTGTTTAAAGGAGACTATCTCATTTATGATCTTTGCAGTCTTTCCTAAAGGGAAGAACCTTGCCAGAAATTTTCTTGCCCAATCGCTCCATGTTGTAATGGAATTAGCTGGTTCTGCCTTTAGCCATCGCGTTGCTTCTCCCAACAGAGAGAATGGGAAAAGCGTGAGCCTCACATAATCTGGCGTGACCCCGTTAGTGATATAAGTATCACTAATCTCCAAGAAGTTCAGAATGTGCTGTTGTGGATCCTCGTGTGAAAGACCCATAAACTGCCCGTTCGCATGAAGTAGCTGGATCGTGCTCTGTTTCAGCTCAAAGTGCCCAGTGATTCTGGGCTTCACGATGCTGGAGGTAACATTAGCAATACTGGTCATTGCTACCTCCTGAACAGCCATGTGTTGTTCCTCTTCCATGTTCACAGGAATTTGGATGAGGTCCTGAATATTGTCTGTATCCCTTGCTTCCCTCAACCTTCTGTGAAATGTTCTCTCAGGTTCGGGGTCAAAGCCGTCAAGTCTGTCTTGGCTTTTGACCCTACGCATTCAATCAAAGTTCCTGAGATTAGAGTAACAATCAAGTAACGTTAGACTGGAAAAAATAAACAATTAAAACAAAACTTAGAAAGTAGTCTATATTCAAGTCCCCAGCAACGGCGCAAAGAACTTGTTGGTCCCAAACGCACACACAAGTATACGTGGTCGTACAAGTAATATAATGATAAATCGAGTCTCGAACCCACAGAGACATGTGTAAACTACTTACTAATCACTATAATTGTTATTTAATCAAGCCAAAATAAAAATCTAGGAATGTAACTATTTTATACTACGATTCTAAAAAATAACTAATTATCAAGTAGCGAGTTGATTGTTGTGTATTTAATACAGACAAATATTCCAGCGTTGTGATCGATTCACCATTCATATTGCATTCTAATTAACTCTCCCTTTCATATAATTCACTCATGGTTGCTAATTAATCGATAAATGCTCTCATAGCCTTCTCCCGAAGCACCACTCGCCTATTCTCAATAGATTAACGCCTATATTCCTATGAAATAAATTTATTAGAACGCACTAAGATTAAGATATTTAATTAAGCACAGTGACTAGGTATATTCCTATCCTAACCACAAATCCGCTCCCCTGAAGTGTTAAGATCGTGCTCTCTTCAATTCTTCTCTAATCTATACACGGCTTTCCCAAGCATAACATAGATAGTATATAGAATCTAACTGATGGCCAGACAATTAAGCAATTAAACACACAATTGGAGAAACAACCATATATTGAGCGAACTATAATCAAGGTTAAACTAATGTCGAATAACAATATTCATGGCTAAATCACAGCCCCAGAACAATGGGCATTTAGCCACTCAGCTAAAATCAAACAATTGCATAAGTGTTGCACAAATTGTAAATACTAGAAAAAGATGAAGAAAGCTGAGAATCCTCCGCTCCCTAGCAATTTCGTGTGTATTATTCCTCCAAATTGGCGTCCAAACCCTCAAAAATAAGCTTAGACTTGCTTTTATACATGTTGGGTAGGTTTAGGGCCGAAATAACCGTGTCCCAGGCAAAATAGGAAAATTTCTCGTCACCGGCGCAGTGGGTAGCGCCGGGCGCCCAGCAGGGCTCATAATATTTCTTCCTCCAGCGCCACAGATGGCGCCAAAATTGCTTTTTGCCCGGTGTTTGCGTTTTGGCTCTAATTTCGCGCGTTTCGGCCCCAATTGATCCCGAATCATTCCTAAACATAAAAACACTTCAAATTAATATAAATCATCACATTTAACATCTAAAATTCACGAAACAAAAGTAAAACATAAGGCGATATACATAGAAATATATACACTTTAAGCTAAACATGAGTAACATTCTCCACCTCTTAAACAAACGTTCGTCCTCGAACGGGTCTAGAATTATACCTGAGGTGCTGAATAAGTACGGATATCTGCTCCGCATGTCCTCCTAGGACTCCCAGGTCGCTTCCTCGACTGGTTGGCCCCTCCACTGGACCTTCACCGTAGAAACTCTCTTGGACCTCAACTGGCGATCCTGTCTATCAATAATAGCAACTGGCTCCTCCTCGTAGCCCAACCTCTCATCCAACTAAATAGTGCTGAAATCTACCACGTGAGAGAAGTTGGCGTGGTACCGCTGGAGCATGGATACATTAAAGACCGGATGAACTCCTGATAAACTGGGAGGTAAAGCTAGCTCATAAGCAACCTCCCCAACACGCCTCAACACCTCGAAGGGACCTATGAACCTCGGGCTCAACTTGCCCTTCTTCCCAAACCTCATAATACCCTTCATCGGCGAGACCTTCAATAGAACCTTGTCTCCCTCCATAAATGATACATCACGCGCCCTCCGATCCGCGTAACTCTTCTGTCTGGACTGTGCTGTGCGGAGCCTCTCCTGAATTAACTTCACCCTTTCCAAAGCATCCCTCACCAGGTCGGTGCCATATAACTTAGCCTCGCCAGGCTCAAACCACCCGATAGGAGAACGGCATCGCCGACCCTACAAAGCCTCAAATGGAGCCATCTCGATGCTAGAATGATAACTATTATTGTAAGCAAACTCGGTCAAAGGCAAGAACTTGTCCCACTGACCTCCGAAGTCAATCACACATGCCCTGAGCATGTCCTCCAATATCTGAAATGTGCGCTCCGATTGGCCATCAGTCCGAGGCTCAAACGTTATGCTGAGGTCTATCTGGGTACCCATCTCACTATGCGATGCTCTCCAGAAGTGCGAGGTGAACTGAGGACCTCGATATGATATAATGGACATCGCCACCCTGTGCAACCGGAATATCTCCCGAATGTAGATCTCGGCTAACCTCTCAGAAGTATATGTAGTAGCTATAGGAATGAAATGTGCCGATTTGTTCAATCTGACACAATGACCTAAACCGCGTCAACCTTCCGCAAAGTCCGAGGCAACCCAACCACGAAGTCCATAGTGATGCGCTCCCATCTCCACTCAGGAATGGGCATCTACTGAAGTAGGCCTCCTGGCCTCTGGTGTTCATACTTCACCTGTTGGCAATTAAGACACCCAGTCACATACTCCACAATGTCCCTCTTCATCCGCCTCCTCCAGTAATTCTGCTTCAAATCACGATACATCTTCGTAGCACCAGGATGAACAGAATACCAAGAAATGTGTGCCTCCTCTAGAATCCTCTCCCTAAGGCCATCAACATTAGGAACACATAAACGGCCCTGAAGTCTCAGAACACCATCCTCGCCAATAGTAACCTCCTTGGCACCACCCTGTACCACTGTCTCCCGAAGCTCTGCTAAGCACGGATCATCGAACTTCCGGACCTTAATCTCCCTCAATAACGAAGATTGAGCAACCACATGTGCTAAAACTCGACGAGGCTCTGAAAGGTCTAATATCACCAGGCGATTAACCAAGGACTGAATGTCCAAGGCTAGAGGTCTCTCCCCTGCTGCAATATAAGCCAAACTACCCATACTCTCTACCTTCCTGCTCAAGGCATCTGCTACCACATTTGCCTTGCCCGGATGATAAAGAATGGTGATATCATAATCCTTCAACAACTCAAGCTATCTGCGCTACCTCAGATTATGATCTCTCTGCTTGAACAGGTGCTTCAAGCTGCGGTGGTCTGTATAAACCTCACAAGACACCCCATATAAGTAGTGCCTCCAAATCTTAAGAGCATGAACAATCGCCGCCAACTCCAAATCGTGCACAGGGTAATTCTTCTCATGAACCTTCAGCTGGCGCGAAGCATAATCAATAACTCTCCCTTCCTGCATCAACACACACCCCAAGCCAACGCGTGACGCATCACAATATATTGTGTACATCCCGGAACCGGAAGGCAATACCAGGACTAGTGCGGAAGTCAATGCCTCCTTGAGCTTCTTAAAGCTCGCCTTACACTCGTCAGACCACCGGAACAGGTCATTCTTCTGAGTCAATCTAGTCAATGGAGTTGCAATCGAAGAAAACCCCTCCATAAATCGGCGATAATAGCCTGCTAGGCCCAAAAAGCTCCTGATTTCTGTAGCTGAAGTAGGACGCGGCCAACTCTGAATTGCTTCGATCTTCTGAGGATCAACCTTGATACCCTCTCCGGATACCACATTCCCCAAGAATGCTATGGAATCCAACCAGAACTCACACTTGGAGAAATTAGCATATAGCTTCTGTTCCCGCAAAGTCTGTAGCACAACTCTCAAATGCTGCTCGTGCTCCCCCAGGCTACGTGAGTAAATCAAGATGTCATCAATAAAGACAATGACAAAGGAATCAATATATGGTCTGAACATCCTATTCATCAAGTCCATGAATGCTATTGGGGCATTAGTCAAGCCAAAGGACATCACCAGGAACTCATAGTGGCCATATCTCGTACGGAAAGCAGTCTTCAGAACATTCGAGGCCCGAATCTTCAACTGATGGTATCCCGATCTCAAATCAATTTTAGAAAACACCCGATCACCCTGCAACTGGTCAAACAAATCATCTATGCGAGTCAAAGGATACTTGTTCTTAATAGTGACCTTGTTTAACTGGCGATAATCAATACACATCCGCATGGACCCATCCTTCTTCTTCACAAATAGAACCGGGGCACCCCATGGCGATACACTCGGTCTGATGAAACCCTTAGCCAACAACTTCTCAAGCTGCTCCTTCAACTCTTTTGGAGCCATACGATATGGAGGAATAGATATAGGTTGGGTGTCTGGACCTAAATCAATGCAAAAATCAATATCTCGATCCGGAGGCATGCCTAGAAGGTCTGAAGGAAATACATCAGCAAACTCTCGAACCATTGGCACTGAATCAATTATCGGAGACTCGGCGGTGGTGTCCCGCACATAAGCAAGATAGGCCAGACAACCCTTCTCGACCATATATCGAGCCTTCATGAATGAAATAACCCGACTGGCTTCACTAACTGAGGAACCTCTCCACTCCAGCCTAGGCGACTCGGGCATGGCTAAAGTAACTGTCTTGGCATGCAAATCAAGCACGGCATGATAAGAAGATAACCAATCCATGCCTAGAATAACCTCAAAATCGACCATGTCGAGCAATAAAAGGTTCGCTCTAGTCTCGAATCCATAGAATGTGATCACATAAGACTGATAGATCCGGTCTACCACCACTGAATCGCCCACTGGAGTGGACACATATATAGGAGAACCGAAGGACTCACGAGGAGCATCCAGAAAATGAACAAATAGTGCTGAAACATATGAATAGGTGGATCCTGGATCAAATAATACTGAAGCCTCCCTACCACATACTGAGATAATACTTGTGATCACGGTGTCTAAGGCCACTGCATCTGATATGGCCGGAATGGCATAGAATCTAGCTGGAGAACCGGAAGACTGAGCTCCACCAGAGTGAACAAGGGCAGCCTAACCTCCCCCTGACTGGCCTCCACCTCTAGGACGACCCCTGCCGACCTGTCCTCCGCCTCTAGGTGGCCGGACTGCTGGTGCTGGACCCATCGGTTAATAACCTTGCTGCACGCACTTGCCCCGAAACCTGGGACAATGCCTCATCATATGACCTGTCTCCCCACACTCGTAACAACCTCCAGGTACCATAGTCTGTTGCTCCGAAGAAGAACCCTGAATGGCCAGAGAGCGATGTGAGTCCTCTAGCATAGCACTGAATTAGGGGCTGGAGGATCTCAGATGACTGGGATAACCACTGGGTGAACTCTGAATGGCTGGAGGACAGTAGGAACGCTCTAGCATGGCGCTGAAATGAGGCCTCGCATGAACACCTCGAGGAGGTGGTGGATGTGCTGAATATGAAGGCCTGCTGTGATGACTACTGCTAAACTGACCTCTTCCCCTAACTGGGGAACCTCTAAAATCTCCGGGGAATCTAGCCATCTTGTCATGTTGCCTCTGCTCTCTGCTCCTTGACTGATACTCATCGATCCTGCGAACAATCTCTACCATGAGCTGATAAGGAGTACCCATCTCCACCTCTCGGGCCATGGTGACCCTAATAACTAGATGCAACCCAACCACAAATCTCTACATCCTCTCTGCATCAGTAGGTAGTATCATGAGTGCATGGAAAGAAAAGTCTGAAAATTTGGCCTTATAATCTGTCACTGACATCTGTCCCTGCTCTAGCCGCTAAAACTGATACCGCAGCTTTTCCCTCTCAGAGGGTGGGATATATCTATCCCGGAACATCTGCATGAACTGCTCCCAAGTGACAGGAGGAGAATCTGCTGGCCTGCTGAGAATATAAGACTGCCACCACCTACGCGCTCTGCCCTCCAACTGGAAGGTGGTGAAATACACTCCATGGGACTCTAGTATCCTCATGTTGTGCAGTCTGCCCCTGAACCTGTCAATGAAATCCCGGGCATCCTCGCCTCGCTCACCCCTGAAGACTGGAGGGTGCAATCGAGTCCATCTATCCAATAACTTTTGCGGATCGCCGTCAAAATCTGGTCTGGGCTCAGCTGCTGCTGCTACAGGTTGGACCCCACCCACGGGTAGTGTCCCCAGGGTATGATGTAATGCTACTATCTAGCCTACAGCCTGGGAAGTAGGGGTCTGGACTCCCCCTCTCGCCTGAGAAGCGGCAGGATCTGCGGGAAATAAACCAACCTGGGACATAGTGTCCATAAATCTCATCATACGGCCCATGACCTCCTGGAAGCCTGGCGCCATCATGAAGTCTACTGGAGCAGAACCTACTAGGGGTACCTCGTCATGCTCCTCTATGATAGGATCCTCTTGTGGTGATGCAACTGGAATAGCTCTGGGACGCCCTCGTCCCCTACCTCGGGCCGGTGCCCTCCCCCGGCCTCTGCCACGGCCTCAAACAACGGTGGTAGCGGCCCCTCCCGAATCTGGAACATCAGCTTCACGCGTCCTCACCATCTATGAGAGAATAGAAGAATGAGATTTAGTAAAGCATCGATTGCACGATAGAATAAGAAATAAGAGAGGTTTCCTAACACCCTATAGCCTCCTGAAGATAACTACAGATGTCTCCGTACCGATCCGCAAGAATCTACTGAGTTTTCCCGTGACTCGTGAGACTTACGTTAACCTATTGCTCTAATACCATGTTGTCACGACCCAAAATCCCAACTCAGGTCGTGATGGTGCCTAACAGCGGGGTCGGGCTGAGAGTTTAGCCCCGTTTCCCCTATTTCTACTTCATTTTATGTGGTTCAGCTTCATTTATGTGTATTGGGTCGGTTGGTTCGGGTTCAGAGTGGTCATGATGAGAATTGAGGCAATTAGTCTCTCAAGGTAGCCTAATAGTTGAAGAGTCAACTGAGAGTTAACTTATTGGTGAACGGCCTCAGAATGCGGATTTTATGGCTCGGATAGCTTTGTTAGGCGATTTGGAACTTAGGAGTGTGTTCGGAATGAAGTTTTGATGTCCGGTGTAGAATTAGGCTTGAATTGGCGAAAGTTAGTTTTTGGCAATTTCCGATCGGCAGTGGAAAATAGGCTATCGGGGTCGGAATGGAATTTCGGAAGTTGGAAAAAGTCCGTAATTTCATTTTGGGTATGTGTGCAAAATTTCAGGTCAATCGAAGGTTTTTTGGTTGGTTTCGGCGTAGTTGGCAAAATTTGGAAGCTTCGAAGTTCATAGGCTTGAATTTGATGTAATTTTGGTGTTTTCGTGTTGTTTTTGGTGTTTCAAAGGCTCGACTAAGTTGTAATAATGCTATGGAGTGTGTTGGTGTGTTTTTTAGGGCCCTCGAGGGGCTTGGGATTGATTTCGGATGGTTGGCAGAGTTTTGAACTTGGAAAATTTGCAGCATATAGCTGCTGGTGTAAGTTTCTGGTGTTGGCCGCACTTGTGGACGGGTAGCCGCAGGAGCAATGTCGCAGGTGCAGAAGGTTGTGTGCACATGCGAAAGGAGTCTAGGCTGGGGAAATCCGCAGGTGCGTAGAGATGGCTGCACCTACGAAGCCGCAGGTACGGAGAAGTGCCGCAGGTGCGAGAATTTGGTCCGTTAGTGGAATTGTGCAGGTGCGCACCTGGGACCGCAGGTGCAATTTAGTGTTCGCATGTACGGAAATGCTGGCAGAACAGTATAAAAGAGTCCTCCGTGAAATTTATTTCATTCCAGCATTTTTGCATGCGGGAGGAGCTCTTTTGAAGGCAAATTGAAGAGGGAAGTGGTGGTTCTTCGGTGAAGGTAAGTTCTCGGGTTATTAACATCGTTCCTAAGTTGTTTTGTTGGATTAGGCTTGTAATTTAAGGAATTAATTAAGAAAAAGTTTGGAAAATGGGAAGAAAGAGTTGGGAATTTCTTTTGGCGATTTTTGTGGGCAGTTGTGGTCCGATTTTGATGTTCTTGGTATGTACTGTCTCGTGGGAGGATAAGGGTTCTTGTGATGTAAATTTTATCGGATTCTGAGACGTGGGTCGGGGGCTCGAGTTTGGCCGAATTTCGAGATTCTTGTATAATTTGATAGTTTTCGATTGGGTTGTGTTCCTTTGGCATATATTAATGATATTAAACTGGTTTTGGCTAGATTCGGAGAAATCGGGATCCAGAGGGGGCAAGAGCAATGCAGACTAGTGTTGTTGCCCGGTAGAGGTAAGTAATGGTTATAAATCTTGTCCTGAGGGTATGAAACCCCGGACTACATATTTCTCACTGATTTTAGAATGGCGCACATGTCCGATGACGAGTATGTGGAACGCACTGATTTTTGGATTGGACTAGGTCCTCTCCGCAGCAACTATTGAGTTGCATATTTTGCTCAAAACCTTATGTTAAATTATGTTCTAAATATTTTTGAAATATTTGGGCTATAAGCCGTGTTTGAGGCCTTGTGCCGATCTGTTTAGACCCCTTAGGGGCTTTTTACTGTTGTTTTCCTCACTATGTATTGATGATTGCACTCAGCCGCATTGTATTGTGCTTACTGTTTTCGAAACTCAGCCTGATTTACACTACTTTGAGATTTAAAAATGATGATTTGGGTCGAGTACCCTGTTTTACTGATTCGCCCGAGGGTCTTTTTGGGTGGTTCTGCTGAGTGAGGCCGAGGGCCTGATTGTGAGGATATGATACGCCACGAGGTGGCTTGATATTAGCGCTTGGCATGAAGGAGCCCCTCCGGAGTCTGAACACATCCCCAGTGAGCGCACCGAGTGTCGAGTGCCGAGTGACGAGTGATTGGGAGGCATGAGTGACTGTGAGATGCTGAGTGGCTGATTATGAGTGACTGTGAGGCTTGCCCGAGGGGCTGATTATGATACATGTTCTTGCCCGAGGGGATACTTATGATTTTACTACTTTCACTCTAAGCTTATGAAATATGTTTTGCCCGAGGGGCCTCTATATGATTCATTTCATTTTCATACTAAATCTTTCGGTTTGAAGTTGTTGAAAATATACATTCTTCAAAGGATTTTTCTGAAGTTGGTTTTAAGGCATGATGATTTCATATATCTATGTTATACTATTAGAAAGAAAGGTTGTGCATCTTGTGATTTGATGACATTGATTTTATGTGTTTCTTGCTGCTCAGACCTGATTTATTTTCATTACTACTGAGTTGGTGTACTCACATTACTCTCTGCACCTTGTGTGCAGATCCAGGTGTTAGGGTAGGGGGATCTCTCTATTTGTTCCAGAGATTCTCGGAGGTTTGCGAGGTAGCAGGATGCGTCCGCAGTCCTGCTCCCTCTTTAGCTTACTATTATAGAATTTATTTTCTTTTGAGTTTTATATTTTATGTAGATGCTCATGACCAGTGAATCTGGGTTCTCGGGGGTTATATTTAATATCTAGTATAGCTTTAACTGTTTTATAAATGTTTAAAGGAAACCTTTATCGGTAATCAGTATAGTAAAGATGTAAATGGAAGCTTATTATGATTCGAGTGTAGTTTTGGCTGGCCTAGCTCCAGGATAGGCGCCATCATGACTGGCCTAGATTTGGGGTCGTGATAGTTTGGTATCAGAGTGTTAGGTTACATAAGACTCGCCGGTCATGAGCAGGTTTAGTAGAGTCTTGCAGATCGGTACGGAGACGTCTGTACTTATCTTCGAGAGGCTGCGGGACCCTTATGAAAAATCTAATATTTTAAATTCTTATCGTGTGAATCCATTGTATTCAGCCAAGAGCGTAACTCTTGAATTCCTTCCATGTATTCGAACGCGCACGAGAGCGCTTGGTATCAGTTGTGCATCGACGACTTGTGGCTTCCATAGATGAGATGTGATTTTGGCATGTTGGTAATGGGCCAGTCTGGAGGACTTGAGGCCGGATTCATTCTCTGGCTTGATTTCTAGATTTTCATTGTGTGGGCACATGTAATTGGGGACTTGTATGTCCGTTTGTGTTCTTATTGATGAGAATTGGTGACTAGATGCCTATGTGGTGGGTGTGATTTGATGGTTAGATGTGTTCGGACTGTGAATTGTGTCAAAAGGGTTGTCTGGAAATGTGGCATGATTTATTGAGTGTTTGATTTATGTCTCGATTCGGTATATGGCCTTGAGTTGTGAGTATGTTGGAAGACCTCTCATGTTGTGTAGTTGTGGAGTGAAGAAAATTTTTTTGTTGGGTTATGAGTTCCTAGTGATGTCTTTTGAGTTGATCATTTGCCCCACTAACGTTCATGTATTTGATTAACAGTGTATTCCGGCCGTATTAGCACTCTATGTTATTGTATTCATTGATGGCGTCCTGGCATATTCGCGTAGCCAGGAGTAGCATACTTATTATTTGAGGATGGCATTATAAGGATTTAGGGAGGAAAGGCTCTATGCCAATTTTCCGAGTGTGAATTTTGGCTTGGTTCAGTAGCATTCTTGGGACACGTAGTGTCCAGTTAGGGTATCCATGTGGTTAGACATGTGTGGGTAGAGTTTCCAGAAGCTCGATATTTCTGTGACCACCGCTCTAGTGTTAGTTCTGCCATCAGCTTCAGGTTTTTACCGCGTATTGGGGTGCCTCGAGGGTAGGCGTTGGTTTGTTCAGATGCAGGAAGGTGTAGTGATTGCGTGATAGTTTTGGTCTTCAGAAATGTATGGAGAGATAGCAGTTGAGGCTAAGCGGGCAGGGGTATCTCCTGCGGGTTGTCCCAGGGTATGTGGTCCCTATGTAGTTCTGTAATAAGTTCTCTTCTACCAGTAAATGATATATGTTGTAATTGGAGTTTAAATCGCTTGTGGAAGTTGGCGTGACTATTGCAATGGTGAATGCGAGATTTGCAGATGACTTGAGCTGTTAGACGGATGGTGATTATTATGGGCATTGTGAGTTATTGTTTGTCTCGATCGTTGGCTTTAAGACAAGTGGGGGAGTCTATTAATGATAAGTTGATTGCACGACTATGTCTGGTATTGGTTTCAGTTCGAGGTACATTGGTAAATCAGTTATGACCTGTATGTGTGGGGTCTTGGAATGTCACGAGTAATGGAAATTTCTTCGATATAGGTTGCAATGTACTTTGTTGGGTAATTGGGTTCTATTGAATGATTTATTGGAAGTTGTAAAAGGTGTAGTATGTGCAGTGTATGATTTTGCTTGTGGCTTCAAGTGAGTGGATTACTTTCCTAGTATGTTAGTGTGCGAACGGGTCAGGTCGATTCTGTCTAATTGGTCTATGTGATTGAGATTTATGTTAGAGGGTGTCAAGACTTGTGGCATATCTACATCATCACGAGTTCTACATATCAGTATCAGGAAGGTGAAGGTAATGTCTTTAGATTCGCAGGAAGTCTCTTCAGGGTAAATAATTCGAATATGGTACTTTTTGGGATGTTTGAGAAAGTATTCGGCGGCTTATGAGCCTTAGACGGTATGAGTTTATGCTTGGGTCGCGTGTGGTGGGTCTGGGTTGAAAGATTGTGGTATTACGGCAGGGAGAAGTATCAATTTGAAGGTAAGTCATAAGGAACTTGGGTAAATAGGGCAACTTGGTAGTAGGTCAGATCGGCATTGTAAGGGATACAATTAGTTCTTGGGTGTTCATGAGGTGACGATTTTTTCGGGTGTTTCTTAGCAATGCTCTTGGATTTTTGGTGGCTTGCGTATGTTGGTTGAGTTAGAAGAATTCAGTTGTGATGGTTTGGTGTTGCGAAAATAGTATTTCGGATAGTTCCGGATGGTTTCTACCGCGGTTAAGGGTGCATATTTTCTTATGACATGTAGTGAATTTTCTTCAAAATGGGGTCAAATGGAAGTTCTTGGCTAGTTGGGTACGTAGTTTCTTGTGGCTCAGAAGGGACCATGGAGTTCCCGCATTTTTCCTAGATGGCATGGCGTGTGCGGTATGTTAGGTAGAGTTGAGATTTGCATATGTGAGGTCACGGTTCAGTTCTGGAAGGAAGGTCTTCTTAGGAAGCATGGGAAATTTCAGATGACTAGGTAGATGATATCACTAATGGGTGTGACTTGATGAGGGTATATATTTCAGAAAGAGCAATGTGTTTGAATTAAGGGTACTTTATTGGTATCGCGATGCCCTATTGTTGGATTGACTATTGATATTCAAGGTTGCTTGGTAAACAAAAGAATTATAGGGGTATCCCTCGTGAAATGAGTGAGCATTTGGGATGTGTTATGTATTCGAGCGGTGGAGTTGTGATCAGATATGGTAATCCGTACGATTCATGAAATTCGAGACTGAGAGTTCTCATAAACAGGATATTTTTTGGAAGTGAAGTGTGAAGATGCGAGCTGAGTTAGTCGGATGTTAGTATGTACCATGATTCCGTCATTATGAACTTTTCGGTAAGTTATCTATCTGTTATGGGTGATCAGAGTTAATTTAGGGTCACTGGTAGGCTAATATGGGTGTGTGTGCTGCACTGGGTCGGAATTGTTGGCTCCGAATTTCTATTATTGAGAAATGTACCATTCGATTGTGATTGAGTTTATTTATGTTCTGGAGTGATCTATGAGTTACTCTTAGGTGTTACGAGGAGTGGTGATTATTGGTTATATGCACATATCGTGCGGTTCTATTTGGGCGCTATAGCTATATTTGAGTAAGGTGAGTAATTAGGTGTTGCGGGATTGAAACGTGTTGGTTATATACCTTCTGTTTCGGGTGGCATGGTATCGTCCAGTTCCTCCCGTGGTTATGGCAATGCACTTTAGGTACTTGATGTCGAATTTCGAATGGTTATTGATTTTGGGCAAGGTGTCTTGAAGTATTTCAAGTGGACCAGCATCAGATGAGATCGTGCAGTTTAGCGGAGTTATGTAGGGGTATGACCTTTGGTATTGGATACATGTGTTTTGATTTTTTACGGTGTGTGCCAGGCTGTTAGTATGATATAGTGATAGTAATTGTTAATGGCAGGATAGTCCTCTCGTGTGGATCTTTTATATAATTTGATTATAAGTTGTTGTTAAGTGCATAAGGTTCACATGTTTTGGCTTCGAATTGTATCGATGTGTCATGTTATCGAGGTGGTCTTGATGGATGAGAAGAGGTCATTGGACCTAGAGTGAATATTTTCAGAATTTTCTATAGCATAGTTGGGAGGATAAATATCGGGAGTCGGCTTAGAAATCTGCCATAATTCCTGTTTGGGAAGGGGGGGAGTTGCATGTCTGGCTGATCGGACGAATGGTTGTTAGTTCTACGTGCTTCTTTCATCATCAGCAGTATATGGAAGTGTTAGAGCAAGCCGGTTCTTGATAAGAGGTTATGTACCGGTACTGGGTTGTTCTAAGCAGTTATTGTGGTTAAGAGTTATCGCTATGAGTGTTTGAGTCACGCGGTATATTATGTGATTTCATCTGGGGTGCATATATGGCTTGATTCAGCATGTTCAGACTTGTTTAGTTTAAAGTTATGGAAATTTTGATCTTGTATATATTTCAGAAGTGGGAATTTGGTTCTAAGGTTTATGGGCCCGGATTTGGATTTCAAAAATTCAACAGTATTGTGTTATTGGACCTATATGGGATAGGGTGACGTGGGATCACCCTCGGCTATGTGCATGGTAAGCTACGTAACAGTTTGATGGTGTTGGAGAACAACTTTTGGCACGTTCGAGGACCAACATATGTTTAAGTGAAGGAGGATGTAACGACCCGGCCGGTCATTCCGAGAGTTTAACCCCGTTTCCCCCGTTTTTGCTTTATTTTATGTGGTTCAGCTTCATTTATGTGTATTGGGTCGGTTGGTTCGGGTTCAGAGTGGTCATGGTGGGGATTGAGACAATTAGTCTCTCAAGGTAGCCTAATAGTTGAGAAAGTCAACTGAGAGTTTACTTATTGGTGAACGACCTCGGAATGTGGATTTTATGGCTCGAATAGCTTCGTTAGGCGATTTGGGACTTAGGAGTGTGTTCAGAATGAAGTTTTGATGTCCGCTGTAGAATTAGGCTTGAATTGGCGAAAGTTAGTTTTTGGCGATTTTCGGTCGGCAGTGGAAAATAGGCTATCGGGGTCGGAATGGAATTCCAGAAGTTGGAACAGGTCCGTACTGTCATTTTGGGTATGTGTACAAAATTTCAGGTCAATCGGAGGTGTTTTGGTTGGTTTGGACGTAATTGGCGAAATTTGGAAGTTTCAAAGTTCATAGGCTTGAATTTGATGTAATTTTGGTGTTTTCGTATTGTTTTTGGTGTTTCAAAGGCTCGAATAAGTTGGAATAATGTTATGGAGTGTGTTGGTATGTTTGGTTGGGGTCCCGAGGGGCTCGGGATTGATTTCGGATGGTTGGCGGAGTTTTGAACTTGGAAAATTTGCAGCATATAACTGCTGGTGTAAGTTTTTGGTGTTGGCCGCACCTGCGGATCGGTAGTCGCGGGTGCGATGTCGCAGGTGCGAAAGGTTGTGTGCAGGTGCAAAAGAAGGCTAGGCCGGGGAAATCCGCAGGTGCGAAAAGATGGTCGCACCTGCGAAGCCGCAGGTTCGGAGAAGGATCGCAGGTGCAAGAATTTGGTCCGTTAGTGGAATTGTGCAGGTGCGCACCTGGGACCGCAGGTGCGCACCTGGGACCGCATGTGCGATTTAGTGTCTGCAGGTGCGAAAATGCTGGCAGAAGAGTATAAAAGAGGACTCCGTAAAATGTATTTCCATTTTTGCATGAGGGAGGAGCTCGTTTGAAGGCAAATTGAAGAGGGAATTTGTGGTTCTTCAGTGAAGGTAAGTTCTCGGGTTATTACAATCGTTTCTATGTTATTTTGTTTGGATTAGGCTTGTAATTGAAGGAATTAAGTAAGAAAAAGTTTGGAAAATGGGAGGAAAGAGTTGGGAATTTCTTTTGGGGATTTTTGTGGGCAGTTATGGTCCGATTTTGATGTTCTTGGTATGTACAGTCTCGTGGGAGGATAAGGGTTCTTGTGATGTAAATTTTATCGAATTCTGAGACGTGGGCCCAGGGCTCGGGTTTGGCTGAATTTCGAGATTCTAGTATAATTTGATAGTTTTCGATTGGGTTGTGTTCCTTTGGCATATATTAATGATATTAAACTGGTTTTGGCTAGATTCGGAGCAATCAGGAGCCAATTTGAGGGGCAAGAGCATAGCAAACTAGTGTTGTGGCCCGGTAGAGGTAAGTAATGGGTATAAATCTTGTCCTGAGGGTATGAAACCCCAGACAACATATTTCTCACTGATTTAAGAATGTTGCACATGTCCGATGACGAGTATGTGGCGCGCACTGATTTTTGGATTTGACTAGGTCCTCTCCGCGGCAACTATTGAGTTGCATATTTTACTCAAAACATTATGTTAAATTATGTTCTAAAGATTGTTGAAATATTTGGGCTATAAGTCGTGTTTGGGGCCTTGTGCCGATCTGTTTAGACCCCTTGGGGGCTTTTTACTGCTGTTTTCCTCACTATGTATTGATGATTTCACTCAGCCGCATTGTATTGTGCTTACTATTTTCGAAACTCAGCCTGATTTACACTACTTTGAGATTTTAAAATGATGTTTTGGGTCGAGTACCCTGTTTTACTGATTCGCCCGAGGGTCTTTTTGAGTGGTTCTGCTGAGTGAGGCCGAGGGCCTGATTGTGAGGATATGATACGCCACGAGGTGGCTTGAAATTAGAGCTTGTGATGAAGGAGCCCCTCCGGAGTGTGCACATATCCCCAGTGAGCGCACCGAGTGCCGAGTGCCGAGTGATTGGGAGGCATGAGTGACTGTGAGGTCTTGAGTGACTGTTAGGTGCTGAGTGACTGATTATGAGTGATTGTGAGGCATGCCCGAGGGGCTGATTATGATACATGTTTTTGTCCGAGGGGCTAATTATGATTTTACTACTTTCACTCTGAGCTTATGAAATATGTTTTGCTGGAGGGGCCTCTATATGATTCATTTCATTTTCATACTAAATCTTTCAGTTTGAAGTTGTTGAAAATATATATTCTTTAAAGGATTTTTCCGAATTTGGTTTTAAGGCATGATGATTTCATATATCTATGTTATACTGTTGGAAGGAAAGGGTGCATCTTGTGATTTGATGACATTGATTTTATGTGTTTCTTGCTGCTCAGACCTGATTTATTTTCATTACTACTGAGTTGGTGTACTCACATTACTCCCTGCACCTTGTGTGCAGATCCAGGTGTTAGGGCAGGGGGAACTGTTTATTTGTTCCAGAGATTCTCGGAGGTTTGCGAGGTAGCCGCATGTGTCCGCATTCCTGCTCCCTCTCCTGCTTACTATTATAGAATTTATTTTCTTTTGAGTTTTATATTTTATGTAGATGCTCATGACCAGTGACTCTGGGTTCTCGGGGGTGGTATTTAATATCCAGTATAGCTTTAACTGTTTTATAAATGTTTCAAGGAAACCTTTATGGGTAATCAGTATAGTAAAGATGTAAATGGAAGATTATTATGATTTGAGTGTAGTTTTGGCTGGCCTAGTTCCACGACAGGCGCCATCACGACTGGCCTAGATATGGGGTCGTGACACCGCCGTGGCTCACGACCCGCTCCCATGAGAGTGGGGAAAATCACAGTGCGCTCGCGGAATGTAAATTGTGAAACGGTCACATGCACACGCAATATTCTTTTAATACTACTTTCCATAATCAACTCCTTCAAATTATCAAATTCCATAAATCTCAGGGAAACAATGCTACATATCACATGAATTCATGACATATAATTCATTACGAGGAAGAACACAAGGCATGATGTGTGTCTAACTTCTCGGACATAATAATAATAGTCGCTACGTATCGACTCTTGTCAGTTTGTACGCACGTAGCCCCCACAAACATCACACATGGCATTTAAATCACATATGGGGACAATTCCCTCTTACGAGGTTGGAAAGGAGACTCACTTCGTGTCGAATCTACTTCCCGGACCAAGAACGCGCCCGAAACTCAAAACTCGTCACCCAAGGACTCGAAACTAGCCAATGTTATACAAATATATCAAATTATACTCAAAACATGGAATTCAACTACTTATTTAGTCAATTCATCATTCTTGAAGAAATCCCAAAATCAACCCCCGGGCCCGCACGCTCGAATTCCGGAAATTCTCGAAGGAAACACTCACCCATAACCTAAAGATCGTTAATACATGATTTTTGTATGATTCCATAGCCAATTCACCGGTAGTTCTCTAAATTCTCGACAACCTAGATTACTACCCATCTTCCTTGATTTTCACTAATTAAGTAGTTGATTTAACTAGTAATTCATGTATTAAACTAATACTAGGGTAGAATTTACTTACCTTATCATTAGCTAGGTGGATTGGCACTTTCCCAAGCTCTCTAGGTCGACAATGGTGGAAGCAAAATGTAGAAAATGAACAATTCCCGTGTTTTAAAAGAACACACTGCCTACAGTGATTCCGCACCTGCGGCTCAAGGACCGCACCTGCGAGAAATAGCTCGCACCTGCGGAAAATGGGACAAGGGCCTGGGCTCGCACCTGCGAGCAGGAGTCCGCACCTGCGGCTCCGCACCTGCGGGAAAGGGCCCGCACCTGTAAGAACTGGGCAGCCCACCTGAGGGTTGCACCTGCAAGGTTGGGACCACAGAAGCGATCCCGCTCCTGCGATTGGGCAACCGCACCTGCGGTCACACTAGATCAGGTGCACCAGCAACTGTTTCAGCTAGTTTTTGGCCTTGTTTGGTTCCCGAGAGGCACCCGGACCCACCCGAGCCCCCGTCCAAATATACCAACAAGCGCCAAATCATAATACGGACTCGCTCGAGCCTTTGGAACACTCAAAACAATGCAAAAACTCAAAGTCACACGTCAAAACCCCTAGAATCAATACTTAAGAACTTCAAGTTCTTGAATTCGATATCAATTAGCCGAACCGACCTATACTACTTGGAATGACACCAAATTTTACAAGCAAGTCATAAATGACATAACGGAACTATTCACGATTGCGGAATTCCATTCGAACCTCGATAACACAGAAACACATCCCAAACCACAATATGAACTTAAGGAAACTCTTATTTCGATATTGGGCGCCGAAACGCTCCTGGGTTATCCAAAACCCCTTTTGAACATACGCCCAAGTCTGAAATCATCATATGAAGCTACCAGAACCGTCAAAACTCGATTTCGAGGTCGTTTACTCAAAATGTTGATTGAAGTCAAACTTGACCAAAAAGGCCAACCTTAAGGAACTAAGTGTTCCTTTACTGCTCTAAACACTTCCAAATCCTGGACCACCCGCCTCCACAAGTCATAAATTACAATACGTCGCTATGGGGAGTTTCATTTAGGGGAACAGGGTCCGATAACGCAAAACGACTGGTCAGATCGTTACACTTTCTTCTTTCCCTAAAGGCGTAGAAAGTGTGTAATTAGAAATAGACCAAGAAATATTAAAAGGAAGAAAAAAAAAAGAAGAAAAAAGCAACAAATGGGCCCGTGCATCGCACGGGTACATCATCTAGTTAAGGATATATACACCTTATCTCTTTTTGTTAAAAGATGTTATTAAGAAAATCTCATTATTTTCAAAAAAAATGGAGATAGAGTTTATCGGTTATCTATTGCTTCTTTGTATATGTACGACTAGATAATTTAGCATTAAAGGTTGTATTGCTCTGAAGCATCTTGGATTCTAATTGGGAAAAGAAACATATATTCATGTGATTACCCAAAAGGTCATCCCTTATTTTATAAGTCAAAACGGTGTTCCAAAGCCTTAAAAATCTCCTTTTATCTCACCTCATTTTTCCTGCTCATCCCGGGCATATATCCGAGAAGCTTCGATGTGAAGAAAACTAAGAAAAATTCTAAATTGGCCTTTAATATTGAATTTAAGTTGACTCCGGTCAACATTTTGGGTAAACTGACCCGTACTCGTGATTCGACAGTCCCGGAGGGTCCGTAGGAAAATATGAGACTTGGGTGTATGCCCCGAATCGAATTCCGAGGTCCCAAGTCTGAGAAATGAATTTTCGAAAGAAATTGTTTTACTGAAATTATAAGAGTTTTTGGAAATTTAGCGGTGTTTGAATTTCATAGTATCGGCCCGTATTTTTGTTCCGAAGCTCGAAAGAGGTTTAATACGGTATTTGAGTTGTGTCTGTAAAATTTGGTAAGAAACGGAGGTCATATGACGTGATTCAGACCCTTAGTTGTAAAATTTGAAACATTGAAAGTTCTTGAGATTTTTCTTTGATTTTGATGCTAAACTCGTAGTTCGAGATGTTATTTTGGCGATTTGATCGCACGAGCAGGTCCGCAGGGTGTTTTTAGACTTGGATGCATATTTGGTTTGGAGTCCCGAGGGCTCGAGTGAGTTTCGAGTAGGCCACGGAGTGTTTTGACACTTAGAAAAATAACTGGAATTTCAAAAGTTGCAGGTTGCAGGTTCAGCTCTCTAAACCTAAAGGCTAATATTGCAGGTTCATCAATATAGGCTAAAGGAACAAAACCCAATCGAAAACTATCAATTTATACAAAATTCTCGAAATTCGGCCTAACCCGAGCCCTGGGCCCACCTCTTGGAATTCTATAAAATTTACATCACTAGAATCCTCATCTTCCAACGATTCTACACATACCAAGAACACCACAATCAGACCACAATTGCCCGCTCAAATTACCAAAAGAATTTTCCAAACTTCCTCCCATTTCCCAAATTTTTCTACTTTAAATTCTTCAAATTTCAAGCCTAATACGTCACAAAATAACATAGAAACAAGTTTATAATCCGGGAACTTACCTCCACTGAAGACCTTCGAATTCCCCCTTCAATTTGCTCTCAAACCAGCTCAACCCGCATGCAACAATGGAAGAAATGACCAAACTTTCGCGGAGGCACCTATTTATATTTTCTGTCCAGTTAATCCGCACATGCGGACCATTTTCCACACCTGCAGACCATTTTACGCACATGCGGTCCCAGGTGCGCACCTGCGAAATCCCACTAACAGTCCAAACTTCGCACTTGCGAGTCCTTCTCCGCACATCCGGCTTCGCAAGTGCGACCCATGCCTCGCACCTGCAGATTCCTCCAGCCTGGCCTCTTTTCGCACCTGCGGCCCTCGCACCTGCGGCTCCCCATCCGCAGGTGCTGCCACACCAGTAAATTGACACCAGCAGCTATTTTGCTGCAATTTCCTAAGTCCAAACCTCGGCTAACCATCTGAAATCAATCCCGAGCCCTTCCGGGACCCAACCAAACATACCAACAAACCCCATAGCATCATTTCAACTTAGTCGAGCCTTCGAAAAACCAAAAACAACCCAAAAACAAAAAAAATTACATCAAATTCAAGCCTATGAACTTTAAAACTTCTAAATTTCGCCAATGATACCGAAACCAACCAAAACACATCCGATTGACTTGAAAATTTGCACACATATCCAAAATGATATTACGAACCTGTTCCAACTTCTGGAATTCCATTCTGACCCTGATAGCCTATTTTCCACTGCCGACCAAAAATCGCCAAAAATTAACTTTCGCCAATTCAAGCCTAATTCTATACCGAACATCAAAACTTCATTCTGAACACACTCCTAGGTCCCAAATCAACTAACGAAGCTATCCGAGCCATAAAATCCACATTCCGAGGTTGTTTTTTCCAATAAATCAACTCCCTGTTGACTTTTCCAACTACTAAGCTAATTTAAGAGACTAAGTGTCTCAGTTCTCACCACAACCATTTCGAACCCAAACTAACCGACCCAACAAAACATAAATAGGCTAAGCAATATATGATAAAGAAAAAATGGGGGAAACGGGGCTAATCTCACGGAACGACCGGTCGGGTATTTACATCCTCCCCCTATTAACAAATGTTCATCCTCGAACGGGTCTAGAAACAAACCTGGAGTTTCGAATAAGTAAGGATATCTTCTCCGCATCTCTCGCTCGGTCCAGGTGGCATCCTCCACCGGCTATCCTCTCTACTGAACCTTCACTGAGGTTATATCCTTATACCTCAGTTTCCTGACCTGACGACCGAAAATAGCCACTTGCTCTACCTCATTGACATATCACCCTCGAGCTAAACCGTGCTGAAGTCCAAAACATGAGACGGGCCACCAACATACTTCTGGAGCATCAAAACATGGAACATCGGATGAATACTCGATAAGCTGGGAGGCAAGGCAAGTCTATAAGCCACCTCCCCAATCCTCGAAGCACCTCAAATGGCCCAATGAACCTGGGACTCAGCTTTCCCCTCTTCCCAAATCTCATAACACCCTTCATGGGTGACACCTTCAGCAGCACCTTCTCCCCAACCATGTAAGACATATCTCGGACCTTCCGGTCTGCATACCTCTTCTGCAGGGACTGTGCTGTACGAAGACGCTCCTTAATTAACTTCGCCTTACCAACGCATCCTGAACAAAGTCTGTACCCAATAGCCTAGCCTAGCCTCGCCCAACTCGAACCAACCAACCGGAGATCTGCACCTCCTACCATATAAGGCCTCATACAGAGCCATCTTGATATTCGACTGATAACTATTATTATATGCAAACTCCACGAGTGGCAGAAACCGGTCCCATGAACCCCCAAAATCAATGACACAGGCACACAATATATCCTCCAAAATCTGAATAGTACGCTCCGACTGCCCATCGGTCTGAGGATGAAACGCTATGCTCAACTCGACCTGAGTACCCAAATCTATCTGTACGGCTCTACAAAACTGAGATGTGAATTGAGTACCTCTATTAGAAATGATAAAAACTAGGACCCCATGCAATCGGACAATCTCCCTAATATAAATCTCAGCTAACCGCTCCGAAGATTAAGTAGTGCCAACATGAATGATGTGCGCGGACTTAGTCAGCCGATCCACAATAACCCATATAGCATCAAACCTCCTCAAAGTCCATGGGAGCCCAACTACGAAGTCCATGGTGATCCTCTCCCACTTCCACTCTGGAATATCTAAACTCTGAAGCAATCCACCCGGTCTCTCGTGCTCATGCTTGATCTGCTGACAGTTGAGACACCGAGCCACAAACTCCACAATATCTCTCTTCATCCACCTCCACCAATAATATTGTCTCAGATCCTGATACATCTTCGCGGCACCCGGATGGATGGAATACCGTGAACTATGGGCCTCAGCTAGAATCACATCTCAAAGTCCATCCACATTGGGCACGTAAATCCTTCCTTACATCCTCATGACCCCATCATCACCGATAACCACATCCCTGGAATCACCGTGACGGACCCTGTCCTGAAGAACGAGCAAGTGTGGGTCATCATAATAGCATGCTCTAATCTGATCATAAAGAGATGACCTGGAAGCTACACAAGCCAATACCCGCAGAGGCGCTGATATATCCAATCTCACCAACTGACCCACTAAAGCCTGAACATCAAGTGCTAATGGCCGCTCTGCTACTCGAAGGTAGGCTAGACTCCCCAAACTCTTTGCTCTGCGACTCGCGACATCGGCCACTACATTGGCCTTCCCCGGATGATATAAAATAGTGAGGTCATAATCCTTGAGAAGCTACAACCACCTCCTCTTACGCAAATTCAGATCCTTCTGCTTAAGTAAATGCTGCAAACTATGGTGATCAGTGAAAATCTCACAAAGCACTCCATACAAATAATGACGCCAAATCTTCAAGGCGTGGACAATAGCTGCTAGCTCAAGATCATGCACTGGATGATTCTTCTCGTGCATCTTCAACTTTCTGGACGCGTAGGCAATCACCCTACCATCCTACATCAAAATCGCTCCAAGGCCAACTCTCAAGGCATCACAGTAAACTGTATAAGAACCTGAACCCGTAGGAAAAATCAATAATGAAGTTGTAGTCAAAGCTGACTTGAGCTTCTGAAAGTTCTCCTCACACTCCTCAGTCCACCTAAACTGAGCACCCTTCTAGATCAGTCTGGTCATAGGTGCTGCAATAGATGAGAATCCCTCTACAAAACGGTGATAATACCCTGCCAAACCAAGGAAACTGCGAATCTCATTAGCTGATGACGGTCTAGGACAGCTCTGCACTGCCTCTGTCTTCTTCGGATCAACCTGAATACCATCACTGGACACCACATGCCCTAGGAACGCTACTGAATCAAGCCTGAACTCACACTTTGAAAATTTTGCATACAATATCTTCTCCCTCAAGGTCCGAAGCACAACTCTCAAATGCTGCTCATGATCCTCCTCAGATCGGGAATACAACAAGATATCGTCAATAAACACGATGACAAAAGAGTCTAGATGAGGCCGGAATACATTGTGCATCAAGTGCATAAAGGCTGCTGGGGCATTGGTCAGCCCAAAAGACATAACCAGAAACTCATAATGACCATATTTAGTCCTGAAAGCAGTCTTCGGAATGCCTGGCCCCCAAATCTTCAACTGATGACAGCCGAAACGCAAGTCAATTTTTGAAAATACCCTGGCACCCTGCAGCTGATCAAACAAGTCATCTATACGAGGCAAGGGATATCGATTCTTCATCGTGACCCTGTTCAGTTGCCGATAATCAATACACATACGCATAGAGCCATCCTTCTTCGTCACAAACAACACCGGTGCACCCCAAGGTGACACACTAGGCCAAATGAACCCCTTATCTAGGAGTTCCTGAAGCTGCTCCTTTAATTCCTTTAGCTCCGCTAGTGCCATATGATAAGGTGGAATAGAAATAGGCTGGGTGCCTGGCACCAGGTCAATACAAAAATAAATGTCCCTGTCAAGTGGCATGCCTGGCAGGTCTGCAGGAAACACGTCCGGGAGTCTCACCACTGACATCCCTCACAAACGCCAGATAAGATAAACAACCCTTCTCAACCATGCGCTGGGCCTTCAGGAAGGAAATCACCCTGCTAGTCATATACTCAGAAGAACCTTTCCACTCAACCCTCAGACATCCTGGCATAGCTAAGGTCATGGTCTTAGCGTGACAATCAAGAACAATATGACACGGAGATAACCAATCCATGCCCAATATCACATCAAAATCGACCATGCTGAGTAACAGTAGGTTCACTCGGGTCTCAGGACCCCCAATAGATATCACACACGACCAATACACACAGTCCACAATAATAGTATCGCCCAACAGAGTCAACACACGAACAGACAGAACTAAAGACTCACGGGACATATCCAGAAAATGGGAAAAATATGATGAAACATAGGAATATGTAGAACCAGGGTCAAATAAAGCCAAAGCATCTCAGCGACAGACTGAGACACTACCTACAATCACTGCATTGGAGGCCAAAGCATCTGGCCTAACTGGAAACGCATACATACGGGCCTGACCTCCACCTGCTCGACTCCCTCTCTAGGGCGGCCTCTAGCTGACTGACTACCACCCTTAGCTGCATGGGCGGGTGGTGAAGTAACTGGAGCTGAAGTCGAGGGTTGACCCCTCTGCTGAGAAGAACCACTGAGACGACGGGGACACTGCCTCCACATGTGCCAAAACTCTCCACACTCAAAACAACTCCCTGGAGCTAGAGACGAGGATTGATAGAAACCCCTAGCACCAGAATGGCCACTAGAAGACTCATGCATAGAGGAACTCTGAACTGGTGGTGCTCGAGCTGCACTTTGGGATGGGAGGACACCGAATGAAGAACAGCATGGCTAAGAACCGCGGGGACCATGCCACAAAGATGCACCACTATAGGCTGGGTGGACTAACTGAGGAGGCCTGAATGAACGGCCTCTACCATGCTGAAACTGCCCCGTAGAAGGAGCACCACTAGAACCACCCGATCCACGAGGCCTCTTAGCCTCCCTCTGTACCTGCTCCTGGCGGCAAACCGACTCAATATCTCGAGCAATATCAATAACCTATTCGAATGTAGCATCTGATACTCTCTCCAGGGTCATGAAAAAGAGGAGCTGATAAGTGAGGCCATCCACGGACCTCCTAATCCTCTCCTTGTCAGTAGGGACCAACTCAGTAGCATGACGAGCCAACTCTGAAAACCGCATCTCATACTGCATCACTGATAGCTCCCCCTGACGCAGCTTCTCAAAATGTCTGCGCTGCTCCTCCCTGTGAGACTGGAGTACATACTTCTCCAAGAAGATAGTGGAGAACTGCTTCCAGGTCAGGGGTGCTGAACCAACAGGCCTACGCCCCTCAAAAGACTCCCACCAAGTGAAAGCAGCACCAGAAAATTGAAAACTAGAAAATGAGACCCCACTGGTCTCCAAAATCCCAGCAGTACGCAGCATCCTCTAACACTTATCCAGAAACCCTGGGCATCCTAGCCCTCAGCACCACTGAATGTCGGAGGCTGTAGTCTACTAAATCTCTCCAGTCTACGCTGCTCGTCCTCTAGCATAGTCGGAACCACGAAGTCCCGAACTGCAGCAACCGGCTGGACTGGAACCGCCCCGATGTCTGATGGCCCTGAGTACCCTGCTCAGGTGTCCAGGAAACTAGAGTCTGAATGCCTCCCCCAGCCTGAGAAGTAACGGCAAATGCCTGAGCAAGGATGGTACACACAATTAAGATCTGAGCCAAGGTCTCCTGAAGACCTGGAATAACAATAGGCAATGTCGATACCTGAGCATGTCCCGCTGGATTATCTGTGGTGGGAATCTGATCCTGAACAGTAGGGGGATATATACGCACCACCACCTGATCAACTGAGATGATATGATGGGATGCCCTCAGAGGCTTGATGTCACGACCCGAATTTCCCACCGTCGGGACCGTGATGGCGCCTAACATTGAAACCGCTAGGCAAGCCAACGTTACTGAATAATTACCTTATTCCTTTATCTTTAACAGTTTACCAGAGTTTATAATAAAATCATAGAATTTAAAATATGCGATAACATGATTATACAGTTTGATATAATACCAATACGAAATCCAGAACCAAAGTACTCCCAGAACAAGTGTCACAATCTCACAGACTGTTTATGTATACTACAATTAGGAGTCTGAACAAAATATAAGTATACATCTGTCTCAGAAGTAAATAAGAACATAATAGAAATGAAATAGGAGGGGATGCCAAGGCCTGCGGACGTCTGCAGAACTACCTCGGAGTCTCCGCTGGACTGAAGGCAGCAACCTTGATCTAAGGTCCGAAGGGTCCAGTACCGGGATCTGCCCCAAAAGTGCAGAGTGTAGTATCAGTACAACCGACCTGCCATGATCGGTCGTCAATATTTTGGCGGAGCCTCAGGTAGAGTTTGCTGATGAGGTTCTTGCCCAGACAGTCCCGGTTGGGCCAGCCCAGGTTCCCGAGGGGTTCATTGCCACCCCAGTACTCCAGGATGCTCTGGTCCGTCTAGTGGGCCTCATGGAGAGTGTCACTCAGGCATGTTTGCTTCTTGCAGAAATAGTCGTCTCTCAGGTTGGGGGAGCCTAGACTCCCGCTACTTGCACTCTGGAGCAGTTGGCTTCTCAGTTTCAGACTCCAGTAGCTCAACCAACTGGGGTAGTTCAGCCGAGTATTGTGGCCCAACCGGTGATGGAGCAGCCATGTCTGCTGATGCTTTGTGGAGGTCGGAGAGGTTCACCAAGCTGTTTACTACTACTTATAGTGTTGCATCTTCAGAGGATCCCCAGGACTACTTGGATAGCTGCCATGAGATTGTACGGAACATGGGGATAGTGGAGACCAATTGGGTCGACTTTGCTACTTTTCGTCTGTCAGGTCTCGCCAAGACTTGGTGGAGAGATTATTGTTTGGCTAGACCAGCTGGATCACCGGCCTTGACATGGGCACAGTTCACTCAGCAATTTCTGGAGAAGTTTCTTCCTATAACTCAGAGAGAGGATCTTCGGAGGCAGTTTGAGCGTCTCCACCAGGGATGTATGACCGTCACTCAGTACGAGGCCAGATTTGTTGCCTTGGCCCGACATGCTATTGTGATACTTCCCACCAAGCGAGAGAGGGTGAGGAGATTATTGAGAGACTAGCTCAGCCGATCATATTGCAGATGGCCAAGGAGACAGGGAGTGAGATGTCTTTCCAGGATGCAACCCATATGGCCAGACGAGTTGAGATGGTTCTATTGTAGGGGGTGGTCAGGGGTCTGACAAGAGACCCCTTTCAGACCCCTTCATTTTGGCAGGTTCAGTGGTTCCTCATCTAGAGGCAGGGATTCTTTTTGTAAGGGCCATCCTCCTAGGCCATTTCATTCAGCACTTCAAGTTTCTCATAGTGCTCCAGGTGGCCGTGGTTCTCATATGCAGTATTCTGATCAGTTGCCCTACTGTGAACCATCAGCTCCTATCAGTACACTGCCACTTCTGGTTACTCAGGTCATCAGGGTCAGTTTTAGGGTCAGCAGTCTCAACAGTCGAGGGCTTGTTATACTTGTGCTGACCAGAGGCACATTGCTAGATTGTTCCCTCGAGCCTCGATCAGTTCTCAGTACTAGGGTTCTCGTTCTACGATTCTCGCACCAGATTCTCCACCATCCGCTCAGCCAGCCAGAGGTGGGGGTCGAGGTGTCAGAGGTGGAGGTCAGGTAATTAGAGGTGGAGGCTAGGCTACTAGGGGTAGAGGTCAGCCAGCAGGAGGCCATCCCAGGGATGTAATTTAGATGGGTGGGGCCCAGCCCCGATGCTAGGCTATTCTAGCCAGACCTGAGGCCGAGGCCTCCGATGTAGTTATCACATATATGGTTTTAGTTTGCAGCAGAGATGCTTCAATTTTATTTGATCCGGGGTCCACGTCTTTTCCTATGTGTCATCTTATTTTGCTCCTTTTTTGGTTATTCCTCGTGATTCTCTGAGTACTCTTGTATATGTGTCTACACTGGTAGGTGATTCTATTATGGTAGATCGTGTCTACCATTCATGTGTAGTGGTTATTGGTCGTCTTGAAACTAGTGTACATCTTCTACTTCTTAATATGGTAGATTTTGATGTTATTTAGGGGATGGGCTGGTTGTCGCCCTATCTTTCCACACTGCACTGTCATGCCAAGACCGTGACCTTAACATTGCCGGGGTTTCCTCGATTGGAGTGGAGAGGGACTACTAGTCATTCTTCCAACAGGGTTATCTCATATATGAAGGCTCGTTTGCCTATGTTGCGATTATAGTGCTGAAGTTACTTCCATGGAGTCTGTGCTCATTGTCCGTGAGTTTTTAGAGGTGTTTCCTGCAGACCTGCCCGGTATGCCACCCGATAGGGATATTGACTTTTGCATTGAGTTGGCTCTGGGAACTGAGCCCATTTCTATTCCGCCATATCATATGGCCCCGCCAGAGTTGAAGGAGTTGAAAGAACAGTTGCAGATTTTTCTCGATAAAGGCTTCATTAATCCTAGTGTCTCGCCTTGGGGTGCGCCGGTGTTGTTTGTTAAGAAGAAGGATGGATCGATGAGGATGTGTATAGATTATCGACAATTGAACAATGTTACCATCAAGAACAAATATCCATTGCCGAGAATTGATGATTTGTTTGATCAGCTTCAGGGTGCCAAAGTATTTTCGAAGATTGATTTGAGATATGGATGCCACCAGTTGAGGACTAGGGCATCCGATGTCCCTAAGACAGCTTTTTGCACTCGGTACGGGCATTATGAGTTCTTAGTGATGTCATTCAGGTTGAAAAATTCCCAAGCTGCTTTTATGGACTTGATGAACCGAGTGTTCAGGCCTTATTTGGATTCCTTCGTGATTGTCTTCATTGATGATATTCTGATTTACTACCGCAGCCGTGAGGAGCATGAGCAGCACCTTCGAGTCATTCTCCAAACTCTGAAAGATAGTCAGTTATATGCCAAGTTTTCTAAATGTGAGTTTTGCTTGAGTTCAGTTGCATTTCTGGGTCATGTTGTATCCGCAGAGGGTATTCAGGTGGATCCCAAGAAGATTTCAGCGGTCAAGGATTGGCCTAGACCCACATCAGCCACAGAGATCCGGATTTTCTTGGGTTTGGCAGGCTATTACCGTTGGTTTGTGGAGGGGTTTTCATCTATTGCAGTCGTGATGACCAGGTTGACTCAAAAGAGTGCCCAGTTCAGATGGTCGGAGGAGTGTGAGGCAAGCTTCCAGAAGCTCAAGACAGCTTTGACTATGGTGCCGATGTTGGTTTTGCCAACAAGTTCAGGGCCATATACTGTTTATTGTGATACATCTCGAGGTGGACTTGGTGCAGTGTCGATGAAGGATGACAAGGTTATTGCATATTCTTCGCGTCAGTTGAAGATCCACGAGAAGAATTATCTAGTTCATGATTTAGAGATAGCAGCCATTGTTCACACTCTGAAGATTTGGAGGCATTATCTATATGGCGTGTCATGTGAGGTGTTCATGGATCACAAGAGTTTGCAATATTTGTTCAAGCAAAAGGAGCTAAATTTGAGGTTGAGGAGATGGTTGGAGCTGTTGAAAGACTATGAAATCACCATCTTATATCATCCGGGGAAGGCCAATGTGGTGGCCGATGCTTTGAGTAGGAAGTCAGCCAGTATGGGCAATCTTGCATATATTCCGGTCGGAGAAAGATCTCTTGCTTTAGATGTTCAGGCTTTAGCCAATCGGTTCATGAGCTTGGATGTTTCTGAGCCCGACCGTGTTCTACCTTATGCAGTTGCTCGTTCTTCATTATTTGACTGTATTCGAGATCGGCAGTGTGATGATCCTCATTCGTGTGTCCTTAGGGACACGGTGCGGCACGGTGGTGCGAAGAAGGTTACTGTTGGTGATGATGGAGTTTTACGGATGCAGGGTCGTATTTGTGTGCCCAATGTGGATGGACTTCGTGAGTTGATTTTAGAGGAGGCCTATAGTTCTCGGTATTTCATTCATCCGGGCACCACAAAGATGTATCAGGATTTGCGGCAGCACTATTGGTGGAGGAGGATGAAGAAGGATATGCGGCATATGTAGCTCGCTGTTTGAATTGTCAGCAGGTTAAGTACGAGCATCAGAGGCCTGGTGGATTTCTTTAACAGATTGAGATTCCTGAGCGGAAGTGGGAGCGTATCACCATGGATTTCATTGTTGGGCTCCCACGGACTCATAGGAAGTTCAATGCAGTATGGGTTATTGTGGATAGGCTGACCAAATCAGCACATTTCATCCATGTGGCAGTTTCATATTCTTCAGAGAGATTGGCAGAAATCTACACAAGGAAGATTGTTAGTCTTCATAGTGTGCTTGTGTCTATTATTTCTGACCGAGGTACGCAATTTACCTCGCATTTATGGAGGGCAGTTCAGCGTGAGTTGGGCACGAGAGTTGAGTTGAGCACAGTAGTTTCATCCTCAGACAGCCGGATAGTCCGAGCGTACTATTCAGATTTTGGAGGATATGCTACGAGCTTGTGTCATTGACTTTGGAGGTTCTTGGGATTAGTTCTTGCCATTTGCTGAGTTTGCCTACAACAACAGCTATAAGTCAAGCATTCAGATGGCTCCTTATGAGGTATTATATGGTAGGTGATGTAGGTCGTCGGTTGGGTGGTTTGAGCCGGGAGAGGCTCGGTTTTTGGGTACAGACTTAGTGTAGGATTCCTTGGATAAGGTTAAGATCATACAGGATAGACTTCGTACAGCTCAGCCCAGGCAGAAGAGTTATGCCGACCGCTGAGTTCGTGATGTAGCATTCATGGTCGGGGAGCGGGTCTTGCTTCGGGTGTCGCCTATGAAGGGCGTGATGAGATTTGGGAAGAAGGGCAAGCTAAGCCCTAAGTTCATTGGTCCGTTTGAGATTCTTGATAGGGTGGGAGAGGTGGCTTACAGACTTGCGTTGCCACCGAATTTATCAGTTGTGCATCCAGTATTTCATGTGTCTATGCTTCGGAAGTATCACGGCGATCCAGCCCATGTGTTAGACTTCAATAGTGTCTAGTTGGACAAGGATTTGACCTATGAGGAGGAGCCGGTAGCTATATTAGACCGGCAGGTTCGTCAGTTGAGATCGAAGAGTTATCCTTCGATTTGTGTTCAGTGGAGAGGTCAGACTGCCGAGGCAGCTACCTGGGGGTCCGAGTCCGATATGCGGGGCCGATATCCCCATCTTTTCCCCGATTCAGGTACTTTTCTATGTCCATTCAAGGACGAACGGTTGTTTTAGAAGTGGAGAATGTGATGACCCAAAAAGTCATCTCTCATTTGATAAGTCAAAATTTTGTTCTGAGGCCTTGAAAACCTCCATTTATCTCACCTCGTTTTGCGTACGCTGCCTGGGCGCATATCCGTTTTGGCTTTAATATTGAATTTAAGTTGACTCCAGTCAACATTTTGGGTAAACGAACCCAGAACCGTGATTCGACGGTCCTGAAGTGTCCGTAGGAAAATATGGGACTTGGGCGTGTGCTTGGAATTGAATTCCGAGGTCCCAAGCCCGAGAAATGAATTTTTGAAAGAAATTGTTTTACTGAAATTATAAGAGACTTTGGAAATGTGATTATATTTTAAATTGATGGTATCGGGCCCGTATTTGTGTTTCGGAGTCTGGTACGGGTTTAATATAGTATTTGAGTGATTCCTATAAAATTTGGTAAGAAACGGAGGTCATTTGACGTGATTCGGACCCGTAGTTGTGAAATTTGAAACTTTGAAAGTTTTGAGATTTTTCTTTGAACTCTATGCTAAATCCGTTGTTTAAGATGTTTAATTTGGCGATTTGATCGCACGAGTAAGTCTGTTGGATGTTTTTAATGTTGTGTATATGTTTGGGTTGGAGCCCCGAGGCTCGGGGGAGTTTCGGGTAGGTTCCGCGGTGTTTAGAATTAGAAAATCCTTGCTGGTGCACCAGTTCTGGTGTGCCCGCACATGAGAGCCTGGGGATGCAGGTGCGAGACCCCAGGTGCGATCTAGCCCAGCCTTCCCTCTTTCCGCAGGTGCGATAATATTTCTGCAGAAGCGGTTCCGCAGAAGCGGATAAACCTCCACAGGTGCGGCCCTCAGTGGCCTTGCCCGTTTTCGTAGGTGCGACCATTTTTCCGCACCTGCGCTAGGGTCGAGCAATGTGTTTAAGTTAGAGCTTCATCCATTTTCATTTTCACTTCTTCACAAAAATAGAAGACCAAGGGCGATTTTCTCAAGAGATTTTCTTCCCAAATCATAGGTAAGTGTCAACTAACTAATTTCCTTCAACTTTCTAATGATTTTTATCAAATTTTATCAAGAATTCTAGGATTTTAATGGTAGAAAATTGGGAATTTGGGTAGAGTTAGGTCTTTTGAATAATTGGAATTTAGACCTCGTTTTGAGGCCGGATTTCGAAACTAATTACATATTCGGCCTCGTGGGTGAATGGGTGATCGGGTTTTGGTCCTAACCTCGTGTTTTGACCAAGCGGGCCCGGGGTCGATTTTGACTTTTTAGGAAGAATGATAGAAAATTCATAATTATGCATCGGGGTTAAATTATTTAGCATTTATTGATATTATTAAGTTAATTATGTCTAGATACAATTGAATTGGAGGCGAATTCTAAGGGGAAAGCGGTAATTGAGGCTTGAGTTGGTCGTGGGATTCGAGGTAAGTGTTTGGCTTAACCTTAGCTTGAGGGAATAGGTGTTGTATCCTATTTTCTATGTGTAAGTATCATGTTCAACGTATAGGCGAGGTGACGAGTACCTATATGTTGGTTTCAAGCATGCCCGTGAGTCGAATATTGTGATTTATGTGGTTTTTGATTAAGTAATACTTGAGTTTCACTTTAAAGCTATCCATGTTGGTGGAAATTCCTTGATATTGAACAGTATTGAGTATTCGTTTCAGTTGAAGATGTTTATGTGGAGTTATGTACTAAGTGAGATTGGTTATAGTTGTTTTCCCTTGCCGGGATGGTATTGATTCCACTGTTGGCTCCCTGGTCGGACGTTATGGTTTTATTTTTGTTTACTCTGTTAATTCCTTGTTGGATTGCTATCATTTGATGTGTTTGAGTGAGGAAGGTGTAAAAGCACGAAGGGTGATGCCATACCGGTATTGTAATTGTAAAAGCACGAAGGGTGATGTCGTGCCATGATATGAGTGATAATGCACGAAGGATAATGCCATGCCATGATTTTGTGAGGTAAATGAACGAAGGGTGATGCCGTGCTGAATATATTGCTTCTGATTGCGAGGACGAGAGTAAAAGCACGAAGGGTAGTGTCGTGCACTTGCTTTTGTGTTACTATTTATGTTTCTTAAATTGATATCTAATTGGTGCTATATCTCGTTATTTCCATTCTTTGATATTTCCTCCCCTCAGCATGTTTCCCTTTCCATTATGCTTAGCTGTTTATTCCTCGTTGTTATTACTTTCACCGTATACTGTTAAACTGCACAGGTTGATTTGGTTGTCGTGTCCTAGCCTCATCACTACTTCGCCGAGGTTAGGACCGTCACTTACTCAATACATGGGGTCGGTTGTACTGATGTTACACTCTGCACTTTTGTGCAGATCCCGGTACGTGACTCTTCGGACCGTAGATCAGGGTTGCTGCCTTCAGTCCAGCGGAGACTCCGAGGTAGTTCTGCAGACGTCCGCAGGCCTTGGCGTCCCCTCCTATTTCACTTCTATTCTGTTCTTATTTACTTCTAAGACAAATGTGTATTTATACTTTTTTCAGACTCCTATTTGTAGTATTAATAGACAGTCTGTGAGATTGTGACACTTGTTCTGGGATTACTTTGGTTCTGGATTTCGTATCAGTATCATATCAAGTTGTTGAATTATATTATCTCGTATTTTATATTCTATTATTTTATTATAAAGTCTGGTAAAACTGTTAAAGATAAAGAAATAAGGTAGTTAATCAGAAATATTGGCTTGCCTAGCGGGGTCAATGTTAGGCGTCATCACGGTCCCGACAGTGGGAAATTTGGGTCGTGACATGTCGAGCCTAACCTCGGCGAAGTAGTGACGAGGCTAGGACACAACAACCATATAAACATGTGCAGTTTAATCATGTATGAAACAAAACAATAGAAATGACAAGAAATAAGCAACTAGATACCAAATAAGGAAGGGGAAAACATGCTGAGAGGAGAGAGTATCAGTTAATGGAAATAACGAGGTAAAGCAACAAATCAAATATCAACTTAAACTACAGAAATAGTAACACAAAGAAAACAAGTGCACGGCATCACCCTTTGTGCTTTTACTCTCATCCTGACCAAACAATAACTAGAATGCACGGCATCACCCTTTGCGCTTTTACCCTCATCCTCACCATAATTCAATAGAAATGGCACGGCATCACCCTTCGTGCTTTTAAGTTCATAATATGGCACGGCATCACCCTTCGTTCTTTTACGCTCATCCTCACAATATCATACACGGCATCACCCTTCGTGCTTTAACACTCATCCTCACCATAGATCAAATAAAATGGCACGGCATCACCCTTCGTGCTTTAACACTATTCCTCACCCAAACAAATCAATAACAACAATCCGGAAAGGAAAATCAACAGTACAATAATAATAAAAGCCATAACGTCCCGGCAATGGAGCCAACAGTAGAATCAATATCATCCCGGCGAGGAAACAACTATAATCAATCTCACTTAGTTACTTAACTTCACGTAATAATTCTTAACTTGAACCAATACTCAACAATGATCAATACCAAATAAATACCACCAACATGGATAATTATCAAATTAAACTCAAGTAATGTTTGATGAAAAATCACATAAATCACAATATTCGACTCACGGGCATGCTTGACTCCAACGTATAGATACTCGTCACCACACCTATACGTTGTACATTACACTAACACGTAGCAAATAAGACACCATATTTATTCCCTCAAGCTAAGGTTAAGCCAAACAGTTACCTCAGATTCCACGGCCAACTTAAGCCTCAATTACCGCTTTCCCTTCAGAATCCGCCTCTGATTCAATTGTATATAAACATAATTAGCTTAATAATATCAATAAGTGCTAAATAATTCAACTCCACTGCTTAATTATGAGTTTTCTATCATTCTTCCCAAAAATTCTAAAATTGACCCCGGGCCCGCTTGGTCAAAACACGAGGTTCGGACCAAAACTCGATCACCATTCGCCCACGAGCCCAGATATGTAATTAGTTTCGGAATCCAACCCCAAAACGAGGTTTAAATTCCAATTATACAAAAATCCCTAACTCTACCTAAATCCCCAATTTTCTACCATTAAAACCCTAGGATTTTTTATGAAAGTTGATGAAAAACATTAGAAAGTTGAAAGAAATTACCTAATGGGAAGAAAATCTCTTGAGAAAATCGCCCTAAGTCTTCTATTTTGTGAGAATTGAAAAGAAAACGACTGGAGCTTCGTTTTTAAAAAAACTTCACTGCCCGACCCTTGCACCTGCGGTGCTTGGGTCGCACCTGCGCTCTCGCAGGTGCGGAAAACTGGTCGCACCTTCGGAAATGAACAGGCCCACTGGGGGCCGCACCTGCAGGAAGTCGTCCGCATCTGCGGATGAGCACCTGCGAAGCCAAATACCACATTTGCGGGAAGGGTCGCACATGCGGGCTTCCGCTCGCACCTGCGGAAAAGGGCTCGCAAGTGCGGGCACACCAGAACTGGTGCACCAGCAAAGATTTTTCAATTCTAAGCACCCCGAAACCTACCCGAAACTCACCCGAGCCCTCGAGGCTCCAACCCAAACATGCATACAACCTCAGAAATATCCTACAGACCTATTCGCGCGATCAAATCACCAAGATAACATCTTAAACGACGAATTTAGCATCAAAATCAAAGATAAATCACAACAACTTTTAAACTTTAATATTTTACAACCACGGATCAGAATCACGTCAAATGACCCCCGTTTCTTACCAAATTTTACAGGCATAACTCAAATATCATATTAAACCTGTACAGGGCTCCGAAACCAAAATATGGGCCAGATACCATCAATTTCAAATATGATCAAATTCACAAAAACTCTTATATTTTCAGTAAAAAACTATTTCTTTCAAAAAATTCATTTCTCTGGCTTAGGACCTCGGAATTTGATTCCGGGCATACGCCTAAGTCCCATATTTACCTACGGACTCTTCGGAACCGTCAAATCACGGGTCCAGGTTCGTTTACCCAAAATGTTGACCAAAGTCAACTTAAATTCAATTTTAAAGGAAAAATTAGCATTTTTCTTAGTTTTTCATATAAAATCTTTTCGGATACATGCCCGAACTATGCATGCAACACGATGTGAGACAAGAGGAGGTTTTCAAGGCCTCGGAACACAGTTTTGATATTTAAAACAAGGGATTCTTTTGGGTCATCACACTTGATGATGTTATGAACACATGTACCTATGTACGACATGACATTCATACACATATGCATGACACTATAAGTATTTCATGATTTACAAAGTTATCCAGACTTACAGGTTGAGTCATTTACTCCATGTTTCTTCCATGTCTTTTATATACTTATTTATGTGCCTTACATACTTGGTAGATTATTCGTACTGACGTCCTTTTGTTGGGGACGGTGCATTCATGCCTGCAGGTATATACAATCAGTTTGACAACCCCTCATAGTAGACGAGGTTAGCAATCAGGAAAGGATCAGTAAGACTCTACCTCATTCGGAGTGCAGCCGAGTCTATGAGTCACCGTGTCAGAATTTTGCTACAGACTTATGGGTAGGCTGTTACCCTGTCCCATTTGATATCTAATACTCTTAGAGGCTTTGTAGACAGTGGTTCATTTTGTAAAGTATGTTAGAGGCCTTGACGGCCCAGGAAAGACGGTTCATTGATACAGTCTTTTCCCACTTATAGTTATACATTACGAGTTGTGGCCATATTAACCTATGATAGTAAAAAAAATTGTTACAGAGTGGTTCTCTGGGGCTATTTTGGCACCGGGTGCCAGCCACGCCTTCCCATGTTTGGGGAGCAGGTTGTGTCCTAGGGAATCTACAAAGTCATTCCTAGTAGAGTCTCACTTATGGGTGTGTTGCGCGCCACATTTATAATTGAGAGGATATAGGCATTTAGGAAATGTTACCTTTCTTTTTTTTCCAGATCGTGCCATAGAGCTAAGTCGTAAGAAGTCAATATATAAAGCTTCCACCGAATTTTGTATGCACCAGAGGTGCTATCACAATAGAGCATTAAGGCGTAGATGTAATTTCTACCTATGTTGGAGGGATGATATGAAAGAAACAGAAGATACAATGTGAGATTCAAAGGTAAGTATGGTAAAGGAGAAGAAAATACGACATACTCAAGTACGAATGGTTGTGAATAGTCTAGACTTGAGATACAGTTTGGGTTTTAGTTTAGTTTACAGAGGAGACCCTAGTGAAAATTTTGTAAATCCCTAAGAGTTAACATTCGAGGACGAATGTTTTAAAGGGGTAAGGATGTTACATCCCGTAGCTTAATATTAGGATGAGTCGTAGTAATCCATATGAGCTTGAAAGGATTAAGACCATTCATGAGGTTATAGAAGAATTGTGTAGTACGTTATTATAAGACCCTGTAAGTTTAACAACTTTGATACCGTTATATACATTTGATATGGTATTTTGAGTGGAATATTTTCACGACCCCAAATCCTAAGTCGGCCGTGATGGCGCCTATCATGGAACTAGGCTAGCCAACCATTTCAGATTATCAATTTATCCCATAATTTCCCCAAAATTTAGCATATTTTAAAAATACCAAAAAGAGATCAAACAAATACACACTTCCCCAAAACCTAGATTCAACTGTCATGAGCATCTAAGACTGAAAATACAATGTACAACAATGTCTTGCTACAACCAAAGTCTTAGGTACAAAGGACCAAAAGAAACTATAATCTGAGGGAAGGAAAGGAGGTGAGCTGGGGAAACTGAGCAGCTACCTCAATCCTCGGACAACTCCAAGCTCGTCCAGAAATCAAATAGTGGGATGGTCCGGTACCTGGATCTGCACACAGAGGTGCAGGGAGTAACGTGAGTACGCCAACTCAGTAAGTAATCAATGTAACTAAAAACTTGAGTGTAGTGACGAGGCATTTAAATCATATAAATTCAAATAATGAATAACAGTGGAAATGAACAAATCAAGTCAGAAATCTACAATTCCGAATATTTGATAAAAAAAACCCGATTTTCATGTAAAAATCTCGTATGAAAACTTTTGTCCAACATTTATTATCAGAGGCTCAGAGTAAAGAGTGAAAACAACATTTTCATTTAATATAAGCCCCTCGGGCACTGTATCACTCAGAATAAAGCATCTCGGGCAAGCCTCTTAGTCGCTCGTGACTCCACTATCAGTAGCTCATGCTCTCACTTAACACTCGTACTCACTAAGTACCATGAACACATACAATTGCTGCGGCGGGCAGCCTGCTCCACTACATTTACACATACATATATATATTTATACTGATGCGGCGTGCAGCCCGATCCATATATATATAACATATATTGCTACGGCGTGCAGCCCGATCCATATAATAGTCGACTGCGCTCACTAGGGGTATACAAACTCCTCGAGGGGCTCCTTCAGCCCAAGCGCTATATCTGTTGCGGCGTGCAGCCCGATCCGTCTATATATAATCTATATTTCTACAGCGTGCAACCCGACCCACATATAATATATAACATATATATTGTTGCGGCGTGACCCGTCCCATAACTATCCTCACATACTCGGCTCTCGGCCTGACTCAGTCACCCTCACAAGCCACTCGGGCCATTTATCTCAACTCACGGGACTCACCCCCAAATACTTTTCAGGGTTTTTAAAGCAGTGGTAACAGTGAAAATAACAAGTAGGAAACAAGACTGAGTTCTCAATTTACTAACAGGATAGTGGTAGAATAGTGTAAAAATACACCCCTGGGGGTCTAAATAGGTCGGCACAAGGCCTCAAACATGGCTCAAAGCCCATAACAAGTATAAACTTTTAAAAGACAGGATGTCATAAGGTTTCAAACTGAATACGCGGCTTAATAGTCGTTGCGGAACGGACCAAGTCACAATCCCTATCGGTGCACGCCCCCACGCTCGTCACCTAGTGTGTGTGTCTCCTCATTTATCAACACAATATCAATAACGGAGTGTCATAACCTCAGGTTTAGAGTTACAATCGTTACTTACCTCCAAACAGCCCAAAAACTACTCCACAATGCGCTTGCCCCTCGAATTGGCTCCGAAATGCTCCGAATCTAACCAAAAGTCATATTAACATCATCAATACACGCTAACGGAACAAAACACAATTGAAAGACATAAATTTTAACACAATTCTCGAAATTTGGCCAAAATCGAGCCCCAGGCCCACGTCTCAGAATTCAATAAAATTTAGATCACTAGAATCCTCATCCTCTTATGATTCTATACATACCAAAAACTCCACAATCGGACCATAATTGCCCACTCAAATCACCAAAAGAATTTCCAATCTTCCTCCCCATTTTCCCAACTTTTTCCACTTTAATTCTTCAAATTACAAGCCTAATCCAAACAAAATAGCATACAAACGAGTTATATAGCCCGGGAACTTACCTCCGCTAAAGACCCTCGAACACCTTCTTCAATTTGGTCTCAGTTAAGCAGCACCTGCATGCAACAATGGCAGAATAACAAAAATTTCGCGGAGGCATTCTTTTATACTGTTCTGCCCAGCTAATCCGCACTTGTGGACCTTTCCTCGCACCTGCGTTCCCAAGTGCGCACCTGCGAAATCTCACTAGCAACCCCTTTCTCGCACCTGCGGTCCCATTTCCGCACCTGCGGCTTCGCAGGTGCGGCCCATGCTTCGCACCTACGGTCCCTCCTACCTGGCCTAGCTTCCCACCTGCGCAGGGTCCTTCGCACCTGCGGCATCACACCTGCAGCTTCCCATCTGCAGGTGTGGCCACACCAGCAGCTTAACACCTGCAGCTATTTGCTGCAAATTTCCTAAGTTCAAACCCCCGCCAACAATTCGAAATCAATCCCGAGCCCCTAGGGGCCCCAACCAAACATACCAACACACCCCATAGCATCATTCAAACTTATTTGAGCCTTCAAAACACCAAAAACAACATGAAAACACCAAAATTACATCAAATTCAAGCCTATGAACTTTGAAACTTCTAAATTTCGCCAACGATGCTGAAACCAACCAAAACACCTGCGATTGACCTGAAATTTTGCACACATATCCAAAATGACATTACGAACCTGTTCCAACTTCTAGAATTCCATTCCGACCCCGATAGCCTATTTTCCACTGCCGATCACAAATCGCCAAAAACTAACTTTCGCCAATTCAAGCCTAATTCTACACCGGACATCGAAACTTCATTCTGAACACACTCCTAAGTCCCAAATTTCCTAACACAGCTATCCGAGCCATAAAATCCGCATTCCGAGGTCGTTTACCAATAAGTCAATTGTTAGTTGACTTTTTCAACTATTATGCTACAGTAAGAGACTAAGTGCCTCTGTTCTCAACATGACCACTCCGAACCCAAACCATCCGACCCAGCACAACATAAACAGGCTAAGAAATATATGATAAAGAATAAATGGGGGAAACAGGGCTAATCTCACAAAACGACCGGCTGGGTCATTACTTCCTCCCCCTCTTAAACAAACGTTCGTCCTCGAACGGGTCTAGAAACATACCTGGAGTCTCAAATAAGTAAGGATATATGTCACGCATCTCCCGCTCAGTCTCCCAGGTGGTATCCTCCACCAACTGTCTTCTCCACTGAAGCTATATCCTTAGACCTAAGCTTTCTGACCTGACGACCCAAAATAGCCACTGGCTCTACCTCATATGAAAATCACCCTCGAGTTGAACCGTGCTGAAGTCCAAAATATGAGACGGGTCACCAACATACTTCTGGAGCATTGAAACATGGAACACCGGATGAATACTCGATAAACTGGGAGGTATGAAAAGTCTATAAGCCACCTCCCCAACCCTGTGAAGCACCTCAAAAGGCCCAATAAACCCGGGACTCAGCTTTCCCCTCTTCCCTTATCTCATAACACCCTTCATAGGTGACACCTTCAGCAGTACCTTCTCCCCAACCATGAAAGACATATCTCGGACCTTCCGGTCCGCATAACTCTTCTGCCTAGACTGCATCGTGCGAAGTCGCTCCTGAATCAATTTCACCTTACCCAACGCATCCTGAACCAGGTCTGTGCCCAATAGCCTAGCCTCGCCCGGCTCAAACTAACCAGCCGGAGATTTGCACCTCCTACCATATAAAGCCTCATATGGATCCATCTGGATACTCGACTGATAACCATTATTATATGCAAACTCCGTGAGTGGCAAAAACTGGTCCCATGAACCCCCAAAATCAATGACACATGCACACAACATATCCTCCAGAATCTGAATAGTACGCTCCAACTGCCCGTCGGTCTGAGGATGAAACTTTGTGCTCAACTCGACCTGATTACCCAACTCTCTCTATATGGCTCTCCAAAACTGAGATGTGAACTGAGTACCTCTGTCAGAAATGATAGAAATTGGAACCCCATGCAATCAGAAAATCTTCCTGATATAAATCTCAGCTAACGCTCCGAAGAATAAGTAGTACCAACAGGAATGAAGTGCGCGAACTTGGTCAGTCGATCCACAATAACCCATATGGCATCAAACCTCCTCGAAGTCCCTGGGAGTCCAACTACGAAGTCCATGGTGATCCGCTCCCACTTCCACTCCGGAATATCAAATCTCTGAAGCAGTCCACCTGGCCTCTGGTCCTCATACTTGACCTGCTGACAGTTGAGACACCGAGCCACAAACTCAAAAATATCTCTCTTCATCCGCGTCCACCAATAATGTTGTCTCAGATCCTGATACATTTTGCGGCACATGGATGGATGGAGTACCGTGAACTATGGGCCTCATCTAGAATCAAATCTCGAAGCCAATCCATATTGGGAAAACAAATCCGGCCCTACATCCTCATGGCACCATCATCACCAATAACCATATCCCTGGCATCACCGCGACGGACCATGTCCTAAAGAACAAGAAAGTGTGGATCATCATACTGGCGTGCTCTGATCTGATCATAAAGAGAAGACCTGGAGGCTACACAAGCCAATACCCACGGAGGCTCTAATAGATCCAATCTCACCAAACTAACCTGCCAAAGCCTGAACATCAAGTGCTAAAGGTCGCTCTGCTACTGGAAGATACGCTAAACTCCTTAAACTCTCCGCTCTGCGACTTAGGGCATCGGCAACTAGATTGGACTCCCCGGATAATATAAAATAGTGAGGTCATAATCCTTGAGAAGCTCCAACCACCTCGTCTAACAAAAATTCAGATCCTTTTGCTTAAGCAGATGCTGCAAACTACAGTGATCAGTGAAAATCTCGCAATGCACTCCATACAAATAATGATGCCAAATCTTCAAGGCATGAACAATAGCTGCTAGCTCAAGATCGTGCACTGGATATTTCTTCTCGTGCACCTTCAACTGTTTGGACGCATAGGCAATCACCTTACGTCCTGCATCAAAACCTCTCCAAGGATAACTCTCGAGGCATCACAATAAAATGTATAAGAACCTGAACCCATAGGCAAAATCAATATCGGAGCTATAGTCAAAGCTGACTTGAGCTTCTGAAATATCCCCTCACACTCCTCAGTCTACTTGAACTGAGCGGCCTTCTGGGTCAGTCTGGTCATAGGTGCTGCAATAGATGAAAATTCCTCTACGAAACGACGGTAGTACCTTGCCAAACTAAGGAAACTGTGAATCTCAGTAGCTAATGACGGTCTGGGCCAACTCTGCACCGCCTCTACCTTCTTCGGATCAACCTGAATACCCTCACTGGACACCACATGCCCCAAGAATGCTACCGAATCAAGCCAGAACTCACACTTCGAAAATTTTGCATACAATCTCTTTTCTCTCAAGGTCTGAAGCACAACTCTCAAATGCTGCTCATGATTCTCCCGAGATTGAGAATACACCAAGATATCGTCAATGAACACGATGATGAAAGAATCCAGATAAGGCCGGAATACACTGTGCATCAAGTGCATAAAGGTTGTTGGGGCATTGGTCAACCCGAAAGACATAACCAGAAACTCATAATGACCATATCTGGTCCTGAAAGCAGACTTCGGGATGTCTGGCCCTCGAATCTTCAACTGATGATAGCCGGAATACAAGTCAATATTAGAAAATACTCTGGCACCCTGTAACTGATCAAACAAGTCATCTATATGAGGCAAGGGATACCGGTTCTTTACCGTAACTCTGGTCAACTACCGATAATCAATACACATACGCATAGAACCATCCTTCTACTTTACAAACAACACCGGTGCACCCCAAGGTGACACACTAGGCCGAATGAACCCCTTATCTAGGAGTTCCTGAAGTTGCTCCTTTAATTCCTTTAGCTTTTCTGGTGCCATACGATAAGGTGGAATAGAAATAGGCTGAGTACATGGCACCAGGTCAATACCAAAATCAATGTCCCTGTCAGGTGGCATGCCTGGCAGGTCACCAGGGAACACGTCCGGAAAGTCATGGACCACAGGAACGGAGTCAATTGCGGGATTCTCACCACTGACATCCCTCACAAAAGCCAGATACGATAAACACCCCTTCTCAACCATACACTGAGACTTAAGGTAGGAAATCACCCTACTAGGCACAAAATCAGAAGAACCTCTCTACTCAACCCTCGGACATCCGGGCATAGCTAAGGTCACGGACTTAGCGTGACAATAAAGAATGGCATGACACAGAGATAACCAGTCCATGCCCAATATCACATCAAAATAGAACATGCTGAGTAACAGTAGGTCCACTCGGGTCTCCAGACCCCCAATAAATATCACACAGGACCGATACATACGGTCCACAACAACAGTATCGCCCACCAGAGTCGACACATGAATAGATGTAACTAAGGACTCACGGGGCATATCCAGAAAATGGGCAAAATATGAAGAAACATAGGAATATGTAGAACCAGGGTCAAATAAAGCCAAAGCATCTCGGCAACGGACTGAGACAATACTTGTGATCACTACATCGGAGTCCATAGCATCTGGCCTGGCTGTAAAGGCACACATACGGGCCTGACCTCCACCTGCTCGACCTCCTCCTCTAGGGCGGCCTTAGCTAACTGACTACCACCCCTGGCTGCCTGGGTGGGTGGTGAAGTAACTGGAGCTGAAGTCGAAGGCTGGATCCTCAGTTGAGATGGACCTCCAAGAAGATGAGGACACTGCCTCCTCATATGCTCGAACACTCCACACTCATAACAGCTCCCTGGAGCTGGAGACTGGGACTGAAATGAACCCCTGGCACCAGAATGGCCACTAGGAAAACCATGCATAGAAGACCCCTGAACTAATGGTGCTAGAGCTGCATTGTGGGCTGGAAGGGGCACCAAATGAAGAATGACCTAGCTAAAAACCGCGGGGACCATGCCACGAAGATGCACCACTATAGGCTGGGTGGCCTGACCGATGAGGCCTAAATGAACGGCCCCTGCCATACGGAAACTGTCGCCTAGAAACCCGATCCATGAGGCCTCTTGGCCTCCCTCTCTACCAACTCCTAGCGGTGAAATGACTCAATATCTCAAGCATTATCAACAACCTGCTCGAATGTAGCATCTGATACTGTCTCCCGGGTCATGAAAAGGCAGAGTTGATAAGTAAGGCCATTTATAAACCTCCTAATCCTCTCCCTATCAGTAGGGACCAACTCTGTAGCATGATGAGCCAACTCCGAAAATCGCATCTCATATTGCATCACTGATAGCTCTCACTGACGCAGCCGCTCAAAAAGCCTACGCTGTCCTCCCTGTGAGACTGAGGTATCTCCAAGAAGATAGTGGAGAACTGCTGCCAGGTAAGGGGTGTTGAACCAACATGCCTACGCCTCTCAAAAGACTCCCACCAAGTGAAAGCAGCACCAGAGAACTGAAAATTAGCAAATGAGACCCCACTGGTCTCCAAAATCCCAGTAGTACGTAACATCCTTTAGCACTTATCTAGAAAACCCTGGGCATCCTCGCCCTTAACACCACTAAATCTCGGAGGCTGTAGTCTACTATACCTCTCCAGCCTACACTGCTCATCATCTGGCATAGTTGGGACCACGAACTCCTGAACTGGAGCAATCGGCTGGGTTGGAACCTCTCCTAGTGTCTGCTGGCCCTAAGTAGCCTGCTTAGGTGTCCGGGAAACTTGAGTCTGACTGCCTCCTCCGGCCTGAGAGGTAACAGCAACTGCCTGATCAAGGGTGGTACACACCGTCAAGATCTGAGCCAGGGTCTCCTGAAGACCTGGAATAATAATAGGCAATGCCGGTGCCTGAGCCTGTACCACTGGAGCATCTGCGACGGGAACCTGACCCTGAGTAGTAGGGGGATCAACTGGTACTGCTCTGGCTGCTGCACGGGTTGGACCCCTACCTCTACCACGGCCTCGACCGCGGCCTCGACCCATCGCTGGTGTAGCTGATGGCTGATCTCCCTGATCGGTGGCGCGAGTCCTCAACATCTGTGAGAGAATGAAACAACAGAAGTTTAGATTTCCAGAATCAATCAAATGGCACGACAGAATCCAACAAAAATGAGATTGTTCCCAAGGGTTCTATAGCCTCTCGAATAAGTATAGCCGTCTCCGTACCGATCCGCAAGACTCTACTAAAACTGCTCATGACCGTTGAGTCCTATGTGACCAAGGCTCTGATACCAACTTGTCACGACCCTAAATCCTATGCCGGCCGTGATGGCGCCTATCATGGAACTAGGCTAGTCAACCATTTCAGATTATCAATTTATCCCATAATTTCCCCAAAATTTAGCAGATTTTAAAAATATCAGAAAGGGATAAAACAAATACGCACTTCCCCAAAACCTGGATCAACTGTCATGAGCATCTACGACTGAAAATACAATGTACAACAATGTTTTTCTACAACCAAAGTCTGAGGTACAAAGGACCAAAAGAAACTATAATCTGAGGGAAGAAAAGGAGGTGAGCTGGGGATGTTGAGCAGCTACCTCAATCCTCGGACAACTCCAAGCTCGTCCAGAAATCAACTAGTGGGATGGTCTGGTACCTGGATCTACACACATAGGTGCAGGGAGTAACGTGAGTATGCCAACTCAGTAAGTAATCAATGTAACTAAAAAATTGAGTGCAGTGACGAGCCATTTAAATCATATAAATCCATATAATGAATAACAGTGGAAATGAACAAATCAAGTTAGAAATCTACAATTCCGAATATTTCATAAAAAAAACCCCGGTTTTCATTTAAAAATCTCGTACGAAAACTTTTGTCCAACATTAATTATCAGAGGCTCATTGTAAATAAGAGTGAAAATAGCATTTTCATAGAATATAAGCCCCTCGAGCACAGTATCACTCACAATAAAGCATCTCGGGCAAGCCTCTCAGTCGCTCGTGACTCCACTATCAGTATCTCATCCTCTCACTTAACACTCGTACTCAGTAAGTACCATGAACACACACAACTGCTGCGGCGGGCAGCCCGCTCCACTACATTTATACATTTATACTGTTGCGACGTGCAGCCCGATCCATATATATATAACATATATTGTTGCGGCGTGCAACCCGATCCATATAATAGTCGACTGCGCTAACTAGGGGTGTACAGACTCCTGGAGGGGCTCCTTCAACCAAGCGCTATTTCTGCTGCGGTGTGCAGCCCGATCCAATATGTATATTGTTGCGGTGTGCAGCCCGATCCGTATATATATCATCTATATTGATGCGGCGTGCAGCCCGACCACATATAATATATAACATATATACTACTACGGCATGCAGCCCGTCCCATAACTATCCTCACATACTCGGCTCTCGACCTGACTCTGTCACTCTCACAGGCCACTTGGGCAATTTATCTCAACTCACGGAATTCAGCCCCAAATACTTTTCAGGGTTTTCAAAGCAGTGGTAATAGTGAAAATAACAACAAGTAGGAAACAAGACTGAGTTCGCAATTTACTAACAGGATAGTGGTAGAATTGTGTAAAAATACTCCCCCCCCCCGAGGGTCTAAACAGGTCGGCACAAGGCCCCAAACATGGCTCACAGCCCATAACAAGTATAAACTTCTAAAAGACAGGATGTCGTAAGGTTTCAAATCGAATAGGCGGCTTAATAGTCGTTACGGGACGGACCAAGTCACAATCCCTATCGGTGCACGCCCCCACGCTCGTCACCTAGCGTCTGCATCACCTCATTTATAAACACAATATCAATAACGGGGTTTCATACCCTCAGGTTTAGAGTTACAATCGTTACTTACCTCCAAACAGCCCAAAAGCTACTCTGCGATGCGCTTGCCCCTCGAATTGGCTCCCAAATGCTCCGAATCTAACAAAAAATCAGATTAACATCATTAATACACGCTAACGGGACAAAACCCAATCAAAAGACATAAATTTTAACACAATTCTCGAAATTCGGCAGAAACCGAGCCCCGGGCCCACGTTTCGGAATTCAATAAAATTTACATCTCTAGAATCCTCATCCTCCCACGATTATATACATACCAAAAACTCAACAATCGGACAATAATTGCCCACTCAAATCACCAAATGAATTTCCAATCTTCCTCCCCAATTTCCCCAACTTTTTCCACTTTAATTCTTCAAATTACAAGCCTAATCCGAATAAAATAGCATAGAAACAAGTTATATAGCCCGGGAACTTACCTCCAATGAAGATCCTCGAACACCTTCTTCAATTATCTCTCAAATAAGCTCCATCCGCATGCAACAATGGAAGAATAACCAAAATTTAGCGGAGGCATTCATTTATACTATTCTTCCCAGCTAATCTGCACCTGCGGACCTTTCCTCGCACCTGCGGCCCCGCACCTGCGGTCCCAGGTGCGCACCTGTGAAATCTCACTAACAACCCCTTTCTCGCACCTGCAATCCCTTTTCCGCACCTGCGGCTTCACAGGTGCGGCCCATGCTTCGCACCTGCGCAGTGTCCTTTCCACCTGCAGCTGTCCATCTGCAGGTGCGGCCACACTAGCAGCTGAACACCAGCAGCTATTTGCTGCAAATTTCCTAAGTTCAAACCCCTGCCAACCATACGAAATCAATCCCGAGCCCCTCGGGGCCCAAACCAAACATACCAACACACCCCATAGCATCATTCAAACTTAGTCGAGCCTTCGAAATACCAAAAACAACATGAAAACACCAAAATTACATCAAATTCAAGCCTATGAACTTTGAAACTTCTAAATTTCGCCAACGATGCCGAAACCAACCAAAACACCTGCGATTGACCTAAAATTTTTCACACATATCCAAAATGACATTACGAACCTGTTCCAACTTCCGGAATTCCATTCCGACCCCGCTAGCCTATTTTCTACTGCCGACTGGAAATCGCCAAAAACTAACTTTTGCCAATTCAAGCCTAATTCTACACCGGACATCAAAAATTCATTCCGAACACACTCCTAAGTCCCAAATCGCCTAACGAAGCTATCCGAGCCATAAAATCTGCATTCCGAGGTCGTTTACCGATAAATCAACTCTCAGTTGACTTTTTCAACTACTATGGTACTTTAAGAGGCTAAGTGCGTCTGTTCTCACCACAACCACTCCGAACCCAAACCATCCGATCCAACACAACATAAAAAGTCTAAGAAATATATGATAAAGCAGAAATGGGGAAAACGGGGCTAATCTCACGAAATGACCGATTGGGTCGTTACAAATATTTTTGTAAAAAAGTTTGCAAAATATGATTTTATATAGTTATTAATATTATTACTTTCAATTATATGAGAACATTTATGATATTTTCATTTTGGTAAAAATTATTTTCTCACAAGAAAAGAAGGTTATCTTTTTACCATTGTACGAATTAAGAGTACGAAAAAATTTACTCTTTATATGAGATTAGGAAAATTAGAAGTTGAGAAAATATGTGTATTTTTTTACATGGATGTTTTAATAAAATAATAGTGTATGTATTGATTTTATATGGTACCACATGACCATGATAGTGTCACGACCCGAATTTCCCACTGTCAGGACCATGATGGCGCCTAACATTGAACCCGCTAGGCAAGCCAACTCTAATGTTTCTTTACCTTATTCATTTATTCTTAACAGATAACAGGTGATGTACAAATTAGCGGAAATAAAGTGAGAGAGAAAAAAAAAGTCTAACAACTTAATTAAATGCCATTACGATAATCATAATACTAAACCCAGAATTTGGTATCACAACTTCACGGACTGTCTATGAATACTACATATAAAGGTTTGAAAAAAATAAATACATTTGTCTCAGAATAAAGAAGAACAGAGTGGAAATAAAGTAGGAGGGGACGCCAAGGCCTGCGGACGCCTGCAGGACTACCTCGGAATCTCCAAATGGACTGAAGGCAGCCTCCTTACTCTAAGGTTCGTAGGATCCTGTACCGGGATCTGCACAAAAGTGCAGAGTGTAGCATCAGTACAACCGACCCCATGTACTAAGTAAGTGTCGAGCCTAACCTTGGCGAAGTAGTGACGAGGCTAGGACACGACAACCAACTAAACCTGTTCAGTTTAATCATATACGGAGAATATAATAACAACAAGAAAGAAGCAGCTAAATACAAAGAAAGGGGAACATGATGAGGGGAGGAAATATCAAATGATGGAGATAACGAAGTAAAGCAACAAATTAGATATCAATTTAAACAACAGAAGTAACAGCACAAAACAAGTGCACAGCATCACCCTTCGTGCTTTTTCACTCATCCTCACCAAATAATAAATAGAATGCACGGCATCACCCTTCGTGCTTATACTCTCATCCTCACAATAAATCAATAGAAATGGCACGGCATCACCCTTCGTGTTTTTAATATCATAATCAGGCACAGCATCACCCTTCGTGCTTTTACCCTCTCTCACAATATCATACACGGCATCACCCTTCGTGCTTTACACTCTTCCTCACCCAAACAAATCAATAACAACAATTCGGCAAGGAAATTAACAATACAACCACAATAATAAAGACATAACGTCCCGGCAAGGGAGTCAACAGTAGAATCAATATCATCCCGGCAAGGGGAAAACAGCCATAACCAATCTCACCTAGTTACTCAATTTTACGTAGTAATTCTCAAGTTGAACCAATACTCCACAATGATCAATGCCAACAAAATCAAAACCAATATAGATAATTGCCAAATCAAACTCAAGTAATACTTAATGAAAAATCACATAAATCACAGTATTCGACTCATGACATGCTTGACACCAACGTATAGATACTCATCACCACACCTATACGTTGCACATTATACCAACACGTAGAAAATAAGACATAATACCTATTCCCTCAAGCTAAGTTTAAGCCAAACATTTACCTCAAATTCCACGACCAAACTCAAGCCTCAAATACCGCTTTCCCTTTATAATTCACCTCCAATTCAATTGTATCTAGACATAATCAGCTTAATAATATCAATAAATGCTAAATAATTCAACCTCAATGCTTAATTATGTAACGACCCGACCTGTCGTTCCGAGAGTTTAGCCCCGTTTCCCCCGTTTCTGCTTCATTATATGCGGTTCAACTTCATTATGTTGTGTTAGATTGGTTGGCTCGGGTTCGGAGCAATTTTTGGAAAGAAATGAGACACTTAGTCTCTTATCTTGCTTCAATAGTTGGAAAAGTCAATCGGAAGTTGACTTATGGTAAACGACCTCGGAATGTAGATTTTATGGTTCGGATAGCTTCTTTAGGTGATTTGGGACGTAGGAGTGTGTTCGGAATGTGATTTTGATGTCCGGTGTAGAATTAGGCTTGAATTGGCGAAAGTTAGTTTTTGGCGATTTTCGATCGGCAGTGGAAATTAGGCTATCAGGGTCGGAATGGAATTCTGAAAGTTGGCGCAGGTTCGTAATATCATTTTAGATATGTGTGAAAATTTTCAGGTCAATCGGATGTGTTTTGGCTGGTTTCGGCATCATTGACGGAATTTAGAAGTTTCAAAGTTCATAGGCTTGAATTTGATGTGATTATGGTGTTTTTGTGTTGTTCTTGGTATTTCGACGGCTTGTCTAAGTTTGAATGATGTTATGGGGTGTGTTGGTAGGATTGGTTGAGGTCCCAGGGGCTTCGAGTGTGTTTCGGGTGGTTAACGAAATGTGCTTGGCCTTAAAAGGACTGTTGTTGCTGCTGTATTTTTCTTGGTCTGGTGATCGCAATGGTGAGGCTGTGATCGCATAGGCTTATTGGTGAGGCAGCACAAAATTGTTATATGTGATCGCCTTTAGTCGTCCGCGATCGCGAAGTGAGAGGAGCTAGAACAGTGCGGTCGCGTGAGGTGCATTGTGATCGCACAGTGTGGGCGCGTGTGGCAGTGAGGTGATGGAAATTGCTCTATGCGATTGCATAGAGCCGGTCGTGATCGCATTGTTGTGAGGAGTTGTCTTCTGCGATCGCATAGGGTTAGTTTGGTTGAGCAGCATTTTGTTCTTCGCGATCGCGTGCCTTTTTTCCGTGATCGCACAGAGTAAAAGTCTGGGCAGACAGTTCAAGTTCTAATTTCGGGGGTTCTTGGCCATAACTCTTTTTGCCATTTGAGAGCTCGGGGGAAGGAGATTTTAGACGAGATTTTCAATAGGATTCTTGTGGTAAGTGTTCTTCAATCATTTTTTGTTCAATTTCATGAATTTGTCTTGTTTTTCACCATGCAATTTGAGGAATAAAGTAGAAAATTTGGGGAAAATGGGAGGAAAAATTTGGAAATTCTTTTAGTGATTTGAGTGAGAAATTGTGGTCCGATTTTGATGTTCTTGGTATGTACGGACTCGTGGGAGGATAAGAATTCTTGTGATGTAGTTCTTATCGGATTCCGAGATGTGGGCCCGGGGGCTGGATTTGGCAAATTTTGGGAATTGTGCCTAATTTTGATAATTTTCGATTAGGGTTCGTCTCCCTAGCATATTTTGATGTTATTGATCTGTTTTGTGATAGACTTGGAGAATTTGGGAGCCGATTCGAGGGGCAAGAGTATTGCGGAGTAGCTTTCCGGGCTAGTTTGAGGTAAGTAACGGCTATAAATCTTGTCCTGAGGGTATGAAACCTCGGACTTCATATTTCTCACTGATTTTAGATTGGCGCACATGACGGATGACGAGTATGTGGCGTGCACTGATTTTTGGATTGGACCTGGTCCTCTCCGCGACAACTATTGAGTTGCGTATTTTTACTCTAAATCATATGTTAAATTGTGTTCTAAAACTATTGATATATAAGTCATGTTTGGGGCCTCGTGCCGACTTGTTTAGACCCCTTGGGGGCTTTTTACTGCTGTTTCCTCACTGTTGATTTATGATTTACACTTTGTCATGTTATGTTTAACCGATTTCGAAACTCAGCCTTATTCACACTGTTTTGAGATATAAAATTATGCTTTTACGTCGAGTACCCCGTTTTACTGATACGCCCGAGGGGCTTTTGAGAGGTTCTGACTGAGTGAGGCCGAGTGCCTGATTGTGAGGATACGATATGCCACGAGGTGGCTTGATATTAGCGCTTGGTCTGAAGGAGCCCCTCCGGAGTCTGTACACACCCCTAGTGAGCGCAGGTACCTACTGAGTGCGAGTGTTGGGTGACGAGTGATTGGGAGGCATGAGTGACTGTGAGGTTGCCCGAGGGGCTGATTATGAGTGACTGTGAGGTATGTCCGAGGGGCTGATTATGAGTGACTGTGAGGTATGCCCGAGGGGGAGTTTTTGATACATGTTTTTGCCCGAGGGGCTACTTATGATTTTACCACTTTCACTCTGAACTTATGAAATATGTTTTGCCCGAGGGGATTTTTTATGACATTTATCATTTTTACATTAAACTTCTTGAAAGTTATGTTAAAACAATTAGCAAGTATATTTGCAAATGATTTTACTGAAATCGGCTTTTAAGCGTGATGATTTAACGTATGCATTGTTGGAAAGAAAGGTTGTGCTTATTGTGAAAGGATGATTTGATGTTATGTGTGTCTTACTGCTCTGACCTGATTTATTTTCATTACTACTGAGCTGGCGTACTCACATTACTCCCTGCACCTTGTGTGTAGATCCAGGTGTTAGGGCAGAGTGAGTTGTGTATCTGTTCCAGATTTTTCTCGGAGATTTTGCGAGGTAGCTGCACGCGTCCGCAGTCCTTTACTCTCTTGCTTACTATTATAGAATTTATTTTTTTGAGTTGTATATTTGTTGTAGATGCTTATGACCAGTGACTCCGGGATCTCGGGGGTTATATTTAATATTCGGTATAGCTTTAACTGTTTTAAAAATGTTTAAAAGAAACATTTACGGGTTATCAGTTTAGTGAAGATGTGAATGGAAGCTTATTACGATTTGAGTGTACTTTTGGCTGGCCTAGTTCCACAGTAGGCGCCATCACGACTGGCTTAGATTTGGGGTCATGACAAATTATGAGTTTTCTATCATTCTTCCCAAAAAGTCAAAAATCGACCCCGGGCCCGCTTGATCAAAACACGAGGTTCAGACCAAAACCCGATCACCCATACACCCACGAGCTCAAATATGTAATTAGTTTCACAATGTGACCCCAAATCGAGGTCTAAATTCTCAAATTTGTAAAATCCCTAATTCTCCTAAAATCCCTTAGTTCTACCCTTCAAGAACAAGATTTAGGCTACAAATCTAATGGGTGTTAATGGAAAATGAAGAAAATTAGTTGAAGAACACGAACCTATGATTTGGTGATGAAATCCCTCTTCAAAAATCGCTCAAGGTCGGATTCTATGGAATCAGATATGAAATTATGGCCTATTCCCGTTTTTGTTATTGTTTTAAACTCCTGGACAGACCCTATACGCGATCGCGAGAGGTCTGATGCGTTCGCATAGAACTGGCCCTATTGGACTTCGGGTTCGCATGCCTTTGGCCGCGTTCGCATAGGGTTTTGACCCCATCCCCCAGTCCCCATCTAAAGAAGTGCCTTCGCGAGTGACCTCATGATAACAACACGATTGGGGTCCGAGAACTACTAAAGAAAATCAAGAAACACGCGGAAGCTAAAAGAAAAATAAAGAAACAAAAAAGACGGAAAATTAAAGATAGATTGAATTCAAGAAAGAGTTTCTTGAATTCAAGAAGTCTATTCTTGGAGTTGAATCCTAACAACAACAATTAGCTAACAAAGAACTAGTCGCCTTTGGTAGAGACTTAAAAACAAGAAATAGATTGTGAAACCCGACCCTTTAGAATAACAAGAACAACAATAAGCCTAAACTTAGCACCTTTCTTGAATATCTATAAGTGATCTAATATTTCGAAAGAATTTAATCTTACCACCTTAAGTTGAGTCTTGAAGGTTGAAGAATAAATCCAAGAGTAGCCACACACAAGAGTGCAAGAAAACTCTCACAATTTTTATTGATATTGTATATAATAATATAAGTCTAAAAACAAAGAAGACACCCTTTATATAGAGAGGGGTCACGAAATTGTGCCTAAAAAATAAGGAAATAAAGTCCTAAACTACTTTGGACAACAAGTCCAACTACCTTAGGAAAAGGAAAATACTAGGAAGAAAAAACCAAGTCATTCTTGGAAAGTACTTCCAACAATATTAGGAAAAGGAAAACATAGCCTTAACTAACTAGGAAAGCAATAAATATAGTCCCCTAATATAATGTCCCAAACCAATCTTGGATAGAATCATGAAAATCTGGAAATCTTGAAGGAAATTTGCAAGCAACTAGGCACCACCTTGCACTCAACATCTAGCACGACTATTGTACCCTTCTTGGACATCAAGTAAGTCCTCTTTATGCTATAAAAACGTGGCTTTATGTAGGACTTCATGGGCTGCAAGTTTGGACACATTTTAGGTGCCAAATTGGTCCAACGGTGGCCTGATTTGGACTTTCTTCAGATGATGTTTCTTGGGATCTAATCCACCTCTTCTTGGACATGAATTTGGGACATAATTTCTTGGGATCTAATCCACCGCAAAAAAGCGCGTAATTTGTTTCCCACCGAATCAGTGAGAATGTCATTAAAAATAAATTTATTAAAATATACCCAGTGAAACGGTGGGAACCTAAAATAAAAAATAATTTTAATATTCCCACTGATGCAGTGGGAAGCTCAAAATTTTGAACTGTTGTATTTGGTCCAAAAACCCGCGAGCTTAAAATTATTTCATCAAAAAAATTTAATTCATAGAAGACTCATGCGAGACTAAAATGCATAGTTTATCATGTGATATACCGTACATTTGAGGTGCATTAATGATAAAAATACAATTCTTATGTGCTTAATAGAGTTTATTTTATGTGTAGGTGAATTGGAGATAGAAACGGAGCTAAAGGGATGCAAATATGTCGAAAAATACGCGAAAGGAGACACCCGGGCGATAGCCGGGCGACAGAGCCCTACAGCCTGACCCTACCTGGCGTTAGCCAGGCCTTAGGGCTGAAATGCCAGCCCTACCCTGGCGTTATCCAGGCGTTAGGGCTCAAACGTCAGCCCAAGCCTGGCGTTAGCCAGGCCTTAGGGTCCAAACGCCCGGGGTTCCTAGTTCGGCAAAATTCGAGTTTTGACGAGTTAAGTGTTTCCCGGTTGAAATAGAAGTCTCCTACATGGTTAGG